>VDFB02103209.1:0-33242 GCA_007258455.2 Sequoia sempervirens | reverse complement strand
TTTTCCAAGTTCTTATTTGTATTTTTCAGCTATTTTAAATATTCTGTCATGAATAATTATGTTTGTTAATATGTAATGTTGAAGTTTTAATTCAATATTAAAATGATGTTTTGTGAATATGATATTGAATTTCTTAAGAAGAGAATTAAACACTCCTTTCAAATAATTATGTTCAATAATTCTTTCAAGATTATCTCATGTAAAAGATGGTCAAGTAGAACTATTAAATTGGATGTTGCTTTTTTTGAATTTCATTACAAATCAAACCTTCCAAAATATAAACTTAAATAAATAAGGATAAAGACAAAATTTGTTATGGTTTTAACTTATTTTTTATTTTAATAAAATTAAATATTTTGATTTTATGAACATAAATTAGAAAGATTTTGTATATGGTTTAGAATTGTTGATTTACTTTCTTATTCTTTCAAATCTTTCTATTTCCTAACTTTATTGACCAAAAAAGTTTGCTAGGTAAACATAAGAAAATATGTTGCAAATCTTATCAAACCGTATATTAATATAAAATATGTGTTAAATTTACTATTCCATATAAAAGTATGTTTCTAAATTAATATTTATAATTAAAAAATATTGAAAATCTTTATAAAAAGTAATGGTTGATGAAACAAAAAAATCAAATCAAAGAGATTTGATGAAAAAAAAAATCAAATCAAAGAGATTTGATAAAACAAAAAGAACAAATAAATAAATAAATAATATTTTTGATTGCAAAGAGAAATCAAAAAAGAAAATGACATCTCTCGGCGTATTTTATATATATTAATATTTAATATATGTATGCTATTTTAGTTATCCACATTCACACTTCCTAAATTAAATAATTATTTTAATTATTTAATTCTCCACATTCACACTTCCTAAATTAAATAGTTACTTTAATTATTTAATTATCCCTCTTCTTTCAATATTATCCATAAAATATTTTATTTATTTATCTAATTCTCATCTACACATCCTTAAATAATTAATTAATTTAATTAATTATTATCCTCTCATCCAAATCTAAATTTATCTTCTAACTAAAACTTTCTTTCACTTCACTTCTGGTGCAACTAGTTAACTCACACTGTTACCTTAATTAAATAATATTTAATTATTTAATTATTCTCTCATTCCATATTTTATTATTATCATTTTGTTTATTACGTCGAGAGGCATCTACAATGGCATCCATCAAAAATAAAAAAATTGTGTAAGGAAAAACTCTTCAACTAGAAATTGGCGTCCGTTTGACTATATTTTTTATGATCATTTAAACCAATTCATTATTCCGATTTAGTTTGAAATGAAGTTATCAGGGGCCTGCTAAATTTGGTGATCCAAACAGAAAATGGAAGATGACGTGAAATAATTGAAATCGTCTAAGAATAGAAGTTTCTCGTCTGATTGATTAGTTGAACCAAAAAAATTCTACGTCACGTGATGCTGAAAGGCGAATAGAACTTTTGCGTGTTACGCTAAATCAATTGGAACATATATCGATTTGGAGCAGTCTCTATAAATGGAATATAACCTGTAATTATTTTCATTTTTAGGGGAGTAATGGAAGCAGACAAAGGATGAGAAGAGCAGTTGTTAATTAACGAGGAACTGCAACTGAACGATGTGAATGTGACCGTGTCCCTATCCAATGGGGGGCTTATACGCTGGAGCAGTGGTTCCGCCAGTGGTAGCCTTTTGGTGGAGAATGATCTTTTAGGATTTATGAAGCATGAAAGCACTAGCTTGTGCTGGGTGAGTCACCCTGGACACAGAGTGCTTAAGGAGTTGTGCTTGAAGCCTAATAGTGAAGAATCTTAGAGCAATTGGTGTTTATGTATAGAGAGATGCCTAGACGCTCTAGGTGAGCATTTATATGTTTTTTTTTTAATTCAAAATTTTAATTGAATTTAAATTATTTATCGTTTTTACGAATGTTTTCTTTTTGTTGATCGCTTTACATTGTCTAGTTTTTTAAAACTATATAATGTTTGCGAATATACAATTTAATGCATGGATTTTATTGTTATGGAGATATTTATACTTAGTATTTAGTACATGACTTTAAATTTACAACAATTTACAATTTGATCAAAAAATTATAATTCTCGATAATCGACAATTTTTTGAAAATTTGACTTTCAATTTACATCAATTTGCAATTTAGTAGAGAAATTTTATATTTCGATAATTGACTAATTCTAGAAAATTGACTTTCAATTCACAACATTGTACAATTTAGTAGAGATATCAAAAAACCTCGTAACTCATTACAGTAAACTTAAACTGTAGGAAAATCTTGTTCTATTTATAAAACATGTTTGGTAGAGATATTCTTTTTTACCAATAGGATTTTTTCACAACTTTATAAAATATTACGTTCACCAACAATTTAGCTAGGACTTGCAACCGACCTTATTTGTGTGCAAAGATTTGATGAAACAAAAAAAAATCAAATACAAGAGATTTGATGAAACAAAGATAAAATCAAATCAAAGAGATTTGAGAAGGATAACTCTCGTATGCTAGTTTAGCTCATCTTGCACATTCAATAATAATTAATTACTTTAAGTATTAAAACTCTCATGCATTGAGTTAACTAATTGATCTAATTATAATCACTTTAAGTATTAAAATTTGAAAGCCTTAAGCTTCACGAATTTATGAAGCATGAAAGCACTAGCTTGTGCCAGGTGAGTCGCCCTAGACACAGGGTGCTTAAGGAGTTGTGCTTGAAGCCTAATAGTGAAGAATCTTAGAGCAATTGGTGTTTATGTATAGAGAGATGCCTAGACGCTCCAGGTGAGCATTTATATGTTTTTTTTTAATTCAAAATTTTAATTGAATTTAAATTATTTATCATTTTTACGAATGTTTTCTTTTTGTTGATCACTTTACATTGTTTGGTTTTTTAAAACTATATAATGTTTGTGAATATACAATTTAATGCATGGATTTTATTGTTATGGAGATATTTATACTTAGTATTCAGTACATGACTTTAAATTTACAACAATTTACAATTTGATCAAAAAATTATAATTCTCGAAATTTTATATTTCGATAATTGACTAATTCTAGAAAATTGACTTTCAATTCACAACATTGTACAATTTAGTAGAGATATCAAAAAACCTCGTAACTCATTACAGTAAACTGTAGGAAAATCTTGTTCTATTTATAAAACATGTTTGGTAGAGATATTCTTTTTTACCAATAGGATTTTTTCATAGCTTTATAAAATATTATGTTCGCCAACAATTTAGCTAGGACTTGCAACCGACCTTATTTGTGTGCAAAGATTTGATGAAACAAAAAAAATCAAATACAAGAGATTTGATGAAACAAAAAAATAAAAATCAAATCAAAGAGATTTGAGAGGGATAACTCTCGTATGCTAGTTTAGCTCATCTTGCACATTCAATAATAATTAATTACTTTAAGTATTAAAACTCTCATGCACTGAGTTAACTAATTGATCTAATTATATCAATCAATCTAACTATTTAATAAATGTTCTTTTATAATTATTCATAATTATTTAATTGTTCTTTTATAATTATTTAATTATTCATGCACCATTTCCTAAATTAAATAATTATTTCAATTATTTAATTTATCTAAATTTATCTCCTCTAAATAAATGAAATTATTCATTTTGTTTATTTAGCTCATCTTGCACATGCAATAATAATTCAATAATAATTAATTACTTTACTTAAAATTATTAAAACTCTCATGCAATCAATTAACTCTAAATTCAACTCACTTGACTTATCATGCATTGAGTTAACTAATTGATCTAATTATATCAATCAATCTTGGCCATTGATAATCATTGCGCCTCTTATTCTACACTGTCGATTAGATCTGAATTTCTATATAAACAAGCTATCACATTCATTCTAATCTAACCACAAACTTTGGAGCTTTTGTGCCTTTGCAATCTTACACACACTTGACCTCTTGGCAAAAGAAGTGCATCAAATTTTGAGAACATAGTATAGCGAAAAGGTACTTGATGGAGGTAGTTCAAGACATCATGGGTGAGGGAAAAGCTTTATTCATTTGAATTCATGTTGCTTGTTCTTTATTGAATAATTTGAAAATTGCATTGTAGTATTGAATTGTAGTATTAGTGGTTGATTGCTTTAATTCATTACTTCTATAATGACTTATGTCATGATTTCTAATTTACACACTTAACCAATATACTTTCAATAACAACATGTTCACGATATAATATCAAACTTAGAGCTTTGACATGGAGATAAACACTCTACTCTTTTGGAGAAAATCCAACAACATAACCCCTTGCAATCTCTCTCTCTCTCTCTCTCAACCTTAACCGAAACATCCATATTTATAAAGAATACAAATGACAAAAAACCATAAATAGTTTTTAGAAAACCACGAGCCAACCAAAAGGTATGGCATCCACACCCCTAACACACAAATTCCAACGTCATAGTCTAATTATGAGATTCCACGCTATATTTAAGATATTCCTTACATTATCATAACTTGTCATAACATGTCATATTTGACCATCCAACTTAGATGCTCCATTTATCATTTTCTTCCTTTAGAAAGATCCTTTATGACACATCATAGACTATTATAATAAGCTTGGTCAAGATTCTAAGTCCACATTGTAACTCCCTATAATTACGCTCTTACATCTGTCATAAAAAATCCTTTATGACACATGTCATAGGCTATTATAAGCTCGCTCAAGATTCTAAGTCCACATTGTAACCCCTTATAATTACGCTCTTACATCTGTCATAAAATTAGTCATAAATAACTCTTAACATCTTAAAAAAAACTCCCCCAACAAGAAACCCTCAAAAGTGTCAAAACACTCCATAAATACAATTTTTTAATTTTTTTAATTTGTGAAAATAACAATTCTATCTTCACGAACGCTACTTACCTGAAACAAATAAATTCCGCCATTGACAACGACGCAAAACGGTCATCACTGCGTGACGGAACGTTTGCTGACGGGAGGCTGAGCAACGAGCATACGTTTCTTCAGCCAGAGAATACACAGAAATTTCTTCGTCGGTTTCCTAAAAACCGTGTGTTGACCCGTTGACTTGTAACCAAAACGAGAAAGAAAAAAAGAAAAGATTAAAGCTGTAGTGAAACCCTAGGAATCTACCATTACGTCACAAATCTCTCAGAATATCCCCCGTTTCTGTCAATACCCTATACTTTCCCGTTTCCATTACCGTCAATAGACAATCCTTGTAATACCCTAAGAATCTACCGTTACCCCAGAATATTCCATCGAAAGAAACTCCTGCAATTCTGTCAGGAATTGTAGGTTTCTCCCCCACAACCAACACCGTCCTCGGGTCAAGATTACCGTCAATAGACATACATTCCCTAGGTGACGGAAGAGAATACCGTACTCTTCAAGCCACAATGACGTCAGGGAGTACACGTGGCGAATGGGGGGGCGGGTTGGAGGAGGAGATCTAATCTGCGCTGTGGATTATATCCTGGGGCCTTGGGGCTCGGGGCATATTATTTGACGTTTAAATTATAGTTACGAGGCGATCGTTTTTGTTTCGGCTTAAAGGCGAACGGCAGCCCAGCGGCAGAGCCCCCAACGGTCCTCCAACAGGTAAATATATTTTCAGCTTGCTTTCTTCCTTTTCTCTCGCTTTTTCTTTTTGGCTCTTCCTGTTAGAGCAGTACGGTGTAGGAAACGGATTCGGAGTATTTAATTTTGAGGTGTTTTTTCGTTACTGGAATTTAGATTTTCTTTAACTTTCTGGCTGAATAAAACATGGAATCGCTTAATGTAGTTCTTGTTAGGGGCTGTGAAATTTCGGCCCGTTTAGAAGTTTATGGGTTTGAGATCGATTCCAGTGAAGCGGGCTTGGTAAATTGGTGTCTGTGTGGCACCGATAGCCCGGGTTCGATTCTCAGGTTGGCGTTCGGTCGGGAACCGCCTGAGGGACACCGTCCTGTGGATGGTCTGTGGTTTAATGGTAAATTGGTGCGAGTATAGCACCGCCAGTCCATGTTTGGTTCTCAGGTTGCCTTGTCGGTTGGGAATCGCCTGATCGATACTGTCATTTGGATGGTCTGTGGTTTAAAGGTAAATTACCGGGAATTTGCCACTTCTAAACCGGGTTTGATTCTCAATCAGGTTGCGTGTAGTTTGAGAATCGCTATAATGTTGACGATAGCATATGGGTGTAGAGGATTCTCACGGACCTGACAAATAAAAACATGCAGTAATTTGATTACAGTAAGCAAAGATTATCACTGACATAAACAATTTGGATGCAATTAGTAAAGGATCAGGGTCGGTGCTGAGCCTGGTTGGAGAATTAGGTCTCTTCTTGAACAGTAAGGCTAAAATTTGAGATCCTTTTTCCTTTTCCATGGGATCAAACTAAGTCATATGATTTTAGTGTCTACCAATTTTTGTTTATTTTTTTGGTACTGGTAATTATCTCATCCTTTAACATGGCATTGAATTGAGTCATAGGGTTTACTGATTTTTGATATAAGTGTTTAGATTTTTTCTTTTCTTTTCTTGATATTCATAACTATCTCGGTTAATGTTCTTGTCCACTGATATAGGGTACAGAGATCCTTTTACCTTTCCCATGGCATGCCAGGTTTGGTTTTCAGGTTGCCTTGTTGGCTGGGAATCACCTGATCAACACCATCGTTTGGATGGTCTGTGGTTTAAAGGTAAATTTGTGGGAGTTTACAATCGCTAACCCAGGTTTGATTCTCAATGTGGTTGCGTGTATTTTAAGAATTGTTATAGTGTCAACGACAATATCTGGGGGTATAACATCCTCATGGACCTGGGATAAAAACATGCAGTAATTTGAGTGGAAGTAATAAAAGATTGTCATTGCCATCAACAATTTGGATGCAATTAGTAAAGGATCAGGGTCCCTGTTGAGCCTGGTTTGGAGAATTAGGGCTCTTGTAGAACAATAAGGCTGAAATTTGAGATCCGTTTTCCTTTTCCATGGAATCAAATTAAGTCATAAGATTTACCGATTTTTGGGTTTAAGTGTTTACAATTTAATTATTTTATTTATATTTGATATTGGTGATTGTCTCAGTTAGTGTCCTGGCCCACTCACATAGGGTACAGAGATCCTTTTACCTTTTCCCATGGCATGAATTATATCATTGGATTTACCAGTTTAGAATTTTAGTGTTTACCAATGTTTTTGATATTTTGTATTTTAGTGTTTACCGTTTTTTTTTTTTTTTTGATACTTTGCATTTTACTATTTACCAAGTTATCTTGGGCTATTCTCCAGGTCTTCTAACATGGAGAACAAGGCAGAATCCTGTTTTACAAGTAGATGGCAGGGCACAGCTCCCCATTGTCCCCTATGTCTACAGCAGGCTCAAACCTGGATGTAGAAGGAGACAACAGAGTACAGTCCCACTAACCAACTAACCTATCAGTCACAAACAAATGTAACAAATTTTTAGCAAAAACTGAAAATTCAAACTTAAGGGGTTGGAACTGTGGATATTGTTTTAGGGTTGGCAAGTGAAAGTTTAGAACATAAATTGAAAATTGAAAACCTTAAGGGTTGGAATTAGGGTGTGGAATAATGTTTCATTTCTAGAGTTTACTCATTTTCAGTAGGAAGTGAGTATATTAAACCCAAAGGTTTGGAATTCCATCCCCCTTTATGCCTATATGATCATAGAAAGTTGTAGGTTTGTGACAGGACAGGAGAAATACCTAGCTACCTGATTCAAAGCCACTATAATTGGAGAAGAGCAAGATCTTTTAAGGGTCAGTTCTTTCCCTTTTGGCTATGCATTGCTTATATTTTTTTTGTCATTTCAGGTTTTCAAATTTGACTTCTTATTTCAGTTGTTTATGCTCTGTCTACAAGTTTTTAATGTCGGCTGCCAACAGTTGGTCTTGGACCTCTGGATTTTGCACACAAGTCATACCCTAAGGCTAAAGTCAAACATAGTTGAACTTCCTAACATGGGTTTTTAGGCGGAAGATCTACATGACTGAATTCCCATCTCTCTCATTTTGTACTCATCATATGTTTGGTGCCAGGCATTGTGCAATATCAGAGAAGACTTTGATATGAACATGCTTATTTTGGTTCAATTCTCATTATGAAACCCTTGTAATTATTAATATATTATTGATTGAAATAGAAAAATAAATCTCAAAGTCTTTTCTTTAGAAAATGGCTTTGTGGTAAAGCTAGTTGAATTGCTTTGGCAAAATATTCATTTTTTAATTTTTGTTTGTCACCCTTCCAGCCCATTGCTGTTACCTAGTAATTTTCACTACTCCCCTTTCATCATCCACTCTCCTACAATCACTAGATACAGCAGTGAGGTTATGTTCCATTTTGAGCAGCCATTGGTAGTCTTCCTTTATTCATCTATTCAATACTTTATAATCTGGCTATGGGCTACTAGCAAGGCTCAAGGAATGAGGCAGAAATCAAACTTTTAATGAGATAACAAATCGTTTGAATACACCTTTCCCTTGCACATTTTGTAAAGCTTGTGTATATTTCCGGTTTATTTAATTGTTGTGGGTCCTCAGTTTTCTTCATACATAAAATAAAGGAGGCAATCACCCCTTGTCAGAAGAATTCTTGGTCACGCTTGCCAGCCTTTGTTCCTTACCTGCCCTACAAAATCTTGTATGGTTTGCTTGAGGGTTGTAAAATCTTGCAAAACCTGATGGATGAGGAAGATCAAACTTTTAATCAGATAACAAATCATCTGAAATATATCTTTTCATGTACATGTAAATCTTGTGCGTATTACTAGTTTATTTCATTGTCTTGAGTCCTGTTTATATTGTTGAGCAGAAAATTAATGAGACAATCACCCCTTATCAGAATAATTCTTGGTTAAGGTGGAGGCACTTTTTGCTTTAATTTCCCTGCAAAATCTTGATTGGTAGGCTCTTGGGTTCTACAATCTGCAGTGATAACACTGATTTTGAAGAAGTCCTAAAATTTGTTGTCGTATGTAAATATCTGTATTAAAATGTACTGTTAAATACTTAAGAATTAAAACAAAAAGAATCTGTAATTTGGATCATAAAATTACAGGCTCTTGGGTTCTACAATCTGCAGTGATAGCACTGGTTTTGAAGAAGTCCTAAAATTTGTTGTCGTATGTAAATATCTGTATTAAAATGTACTGTTAAAACAAAAAGAATCTGTAATTTGGATCATAAAATTGCACTTGTGAACATGAAGAATGAGAAAATATTCAATCAATTCAGAAAACTAATTGTGAAGAGCCAAAAAACTTAATTTTTGCTGCAAAAACATGAAACTCTGCCAGATATTAGAAACATTTTGTTGCTGAAAACCTGGCCACTGAAAAATTAAATTCTGAAATGGATCTGCAAAATAAGAAGCTTTCATCTCGAAGATGGCCTACAAGCAAGAGATATCTCTTAAAACCAATCATTATTGCTAATACATTATCTTACAACAGCTCGGTCAATAGAAAACTACTTTGAAGAAGGTCTAGTTTCCAACTAATGGCTGACTTTGTTTACCTTTCTCTTGTACTTTGTGTTTAGTAAACTTTCACAACGTAGGGTCCTTTTACTGCTGAGTAGTCGGATATGCCCCTGTCCCTCCCTGGGAACACGTATCCCTATATCCGATACAGATACTTCTGCGATATGCCATGGATACACGTTGGATACCGTATCCACACGTACCCAAAAAACCTTGATTTTCCAGCCGTGCCGGATGCTATGTGATTTGATTTTCAAAAAAGCTGACATGAATCTTCCAAAATATTATCTTAAAAGACTTCAATCATGCAATTTTTTGTTTTGTTTTGTATAAATAAAACCTACACCAAATGAGGAAGACAAATGAAATGTTTTTCTATTTCAGCAACCCATTTTTCTAAGTCTTCTTCCAATACAACTCTACTACTTTTTTGGTGTATTAATTTTTACAAATTTAAAAAAGTTAATTGTTTATAATTTTATATTTATATTTAATATTTATATTATATTGTTTAAATGTTAGGGATTATTTAAAAAAAAAACTTATTCTTTAATTATAAATAAAATTTATTAATATATATTTAACCATTTATTCTTTACTAAATTATTTATTAATATTTAAATTTTAATATTATTTTAATTTATATTTTCTTATTTGCTTTTAAAGTAATGAAAATCTCCTCTAATAACTTAGAAAATATATGTGTGTTTTCTTTATGGATGTCGTATCCAGACGTATCCATATTGGGGGTCTTAAAAAATGGCCGTATCCGTATCCATATTTTTATTCGTATTCGTGTCCATGCAACTTTGGTATTTTATCTATTATAACCGGCTATATTTCAAGTTTCATGAACAAATTTCGGTTATTGTAGACATTAATGTAATTTCTTTTTGTCTACCCTTTCCAACTTGAGTCCTACTAGCTATGCGCATAGAGACAAAATATACAACACATCAGGAACTAAAACAAATTATAAAAAGGAAATTAGTTTTAAAAATCAATTGAGAAACGCATGTATACTTATATATAACTTGAGGTCACAAAATTTCAATATGAAACTTCACCATTGTTTGACATGGCAATATAGGCAATTTGACACCGACTCATGACTTAGAATCCCACCAACTTGATTTTCTTGGATTTATTATTGCTTGGTAAATAAGCATATCTGTACATACTTGGAAGTGATAATTATATTGTTCACCACGGTTTAAATTACTCAACTGTTTTTGAACTTTCAATTGCCTACCTCAAATACACATTTCTTTGTAATGTGAAAGGAACACCTTGAAATCTGATGCCTAAATGCACATCTATTCGTTTAACTATCTTCCACTTTGTATTGTTTTCTTCCTATAACTTTCTTATGCCTTCATCTCCTATAACAATGAAGTCCACAGTCTATGTCAGCAATTACATGGCTAGAAGTTCGACCACCCTTTGATACTTGCAGTGATAAAATATTTCATTCACCACTGGTTTCTAGTACTCAACTGTGTTTGAACTTTCAATTGTCTACCTCAAAGACTCATTTTTTTTTGTAATGTGGAAGGAATCCCTTGAAATCTGATATGATATATCTGAATGCATATATCTTTTCCTTTAATAATTATCATCTGCATTATATCATAATTTTTTCCTATAACTTCCATCATGCCTTCATCTCCTATTACAATGATTCCATACTCTATGTCAGCAATTGCATCGGCTAGAAGTCTGGCCACCCTTTGACACTTGCTTTTATTTTCAATGGTTAGTTTCATGGTCATCATATTAATCAAAAGAGAACAAAGAATCTTATAGTCAGACTCAACCAGTGATCCATAAACCTCTGGGTTGATAACCCTAGAGTTACATCAACAATAGATTCTCCTAAGCTAGTCTGTTTGACATTACTTTCAGTAACCTGCCCTAATGCATTTAATTATCTTGCAGCAGTACTAATTATACAAAATCAGTGAGAGAAATGAAAACAAAACAACAGGGCACATAATGAATAAAAATACTCATGAAACGGATTTTATCTAGAGAAAATGCAATGGGTGAAGAACTCCAGGAAGGATATGCACATTAGCATGCCATTCACTATAATAGTGTTAGTACAAGGGGATTGCCAATTTAATGGTCTTACTAGGGCTGTAATCTATCCCTACAGGCATCTCTACTCTCCAACTCTATTCTCTGCAATTCACAGGAAGTTCTATTCACTCTTCTTCTTTATCACAACAATTTGAAAGTGTCTTTTGTTTAGCCCACTGACTAACTTTGTATTCAATTTTTCTGTCTTCTTTTACTCCCCTATGCTTGCCTTACCAAGGAAGATTGACAATTATCTTGGGAATATGGATGGTTGCCTTGAAAGGCAATAACCATCCATGTAACCACTTATAATCTACCTGTCAACAATGAACATCCTCTCAGCTCACACAGGCAAATGAAGCAACCACTAATCATATCATAACAACCCTGCTGTCCCGTTCAAAGGAGAGAGACCAATTCTAAGAGCACTAACCCAGCTGTCATGGCCCAGGGATAATTAGACAGTCCACTAGCAACACATAAGACAGTTGCTATCCCAGCTAGCATCATCCCATGATGGAAGAGAAACACGTGGCCAATATTAAGTCATGTATGCAAAGAAACTGCTTCTATTCATTCTTCTGTCTGAAATGAGCTCCCAGCTGCTACAACTCACCCAATACCAGACTGCAGCGATGAGGATATGCATGAGTTGGCTCAATTTGTGGAATGTCAGTGTTTCAAATCATCATCAAGTAACCTGTAGTATTAATGCGCAAACATACTCTCACTGCCCTACTGTTTTGACTCCAGTAGCATTGTGAAAAGCAATACATATCACCCTCATTAATGATTCTAGTAGAAGACAATGCTCCCAATTGCTCTCCTTAATGATCTCATTCTGATTGGAAGTCATGTTAACTTAAAACCTGTAGCAAACTGTTGTTTGCTGGTAGCAGTCTCTTAACACATGCAGCAAGCTATACTATACCTGTAGTGGATAACTGGACTCTTGTAGCAGCTCTGTGATCCCCTGTAGCAACCTACAACTTGCTGTCAGGGCATTTGCAGCCTCCTACAGAAGGCCCCTATTGGAAAGTCGCCTGATCCAAACTTCTACATCTATTCTTTTTGATCAACCAGAGAACTAACTAATCCTTCCTCGTGGGCCTGAATCGGACTAAATCCTGTGGCTTTTGCTTTCACGAATATTGTTTGACTGAATCCTCACAGTCACACAACTCTTACTCGACAGAGTTTTGGCTTGGTTGAAGAGTCATACTCCAAAAAAAAATTGGAAAAAAAGCTTGCAAATTAAGAAAATAGAGATTTTTTTAACTTTTTCGGTTATCAAGTATTCAGCAAAATATCAGAAATTCAGAAAATTGGGAACTCCTAATATTTTGTTTATTTTTTATCTATTCTTGAGTTTTGACCTGGGTTTTGATCTTAAGAATGAAAGTCAATGAGACAAACTCAGTTGGGCTTATTTTGGTGGCTGTGTTGGAAAAAATCACAATTCCTAATTCTATTGAATGCTAATGTTTTTGACAAATCAAAAACTTGTAATTTTGATTGCTACAAATCCCTCCAGTCACTGCAACTCTAGGATTAACTCTTGAGGCTTTATCTGTATTCTGTCTAAAAGCCAGAAATTATTTGTTCTCATTATTCTTATTTATATTTATACTATCTCCATTATCAAGGTGAGTTTTCATCCACTTTAACTAGAAAATGCCTTTTGGTGTAAATCTGATGCAATGCCTGTTAGTATTTAAGACATTTGTGGATAATGACCTTTATTTATTTTGGATGAGGTTAGTCATATTCTCGTGCTGTTACTGATTTAGGTAGAGTACATCAATGCCTTGTTATGTTATGGGATAAAAGGTCATTTCTTTTCAGTAATAAAGCATTTTGGAGGTATACTAATTGCAGCAAGGGTGCAATGATGATAAAGATGAATTGCATATTTAAAAAAAATTACCATCCTAATTGCTGATTGGATGCGTGGACACAAAGAAGTTATGTTTATGCAATATATATTTGGTATGCTCATTGAAACTTTGATTTTGTGTCTAGAAGAAACCTTTTTATTTTTTTATTTAGGATGCATGGACACAAAGAAGTTATGTTTATGCAATATATATTTGGTATGCTCGTTGAAACTTTGAATTTGTGTCTAGAAGAAACCTTTTTATTTTTTTATTTAGGATGCATGGACACGAAGAAGTTATGTTTATGCAATATATATTTGGTATGCTCGTTGAGACTTGAATTTGTGTCTAGAAGAAACCTATTTCTTTTTTTCTATTTGGAAAAAAATTCCTTTCCAAAAATACTTAGAAATAATAGTAAGCATGAGTTTTCCACAGGCCATGAAGTTCATTGAAAGTGCTTTTGGATTCAACTGTGTACATATTTTGTGTCAATATATGTAGTTGAATTTAAAAGCACTTTCAACCTACATAGAAATAAGTTGAATTGTTGGCTAAATTTATCAACTTCTAGTTATTGAAACCCTGAACCTATGTTTCAATGTGCTGTAGCTTTATATTTATTATTAAATTGTTTTATCATTGCTTACGGTAACACTTTTCCAGACAGTATATCATGTTTGCAAAGTATTCTATCTGGGAAATCCACATTGGGATAGAACACCCTCAACAAAACATATATATGCTGAGAAGTGAGAAGTATTGATTTTTGTTTCTTTGAAATTATTCTTTTCAATTTTTATCTATTTCAACTATTTAAGATGGGTGTTTGATTATTCTCAGTTTTGAGCACTTAGATGATTCTGTCAAACTTGTAGGCTTTCCATGGTATTCGCTTGGCTAAGGTGTCTTGTCATCTTCATTTTCTGTGACGATTTGCAGACACATTTTAATTGTCTCTTCAATGCATTCAAGCAACTGGATATAAGATCATAAAGATGTCATAGCAGTGTGTTAAGAAATGTATTAGCCCTTTGTCATAAAGCTGACATTATTTTACACAGGATGTAGCCCCAAGTTGGGGCTGATTTCTTGTTGGTAGCAAATGAGCCGAATAAGCTGGCCTTTGGAAAGATATGAGGTTAGACTTTGTAAAGATGATATTACATTTTCATGTTAAAGATACTAGTTTTGTTAGGATTATGCTGGTAGCTTTAGATTCTTCATGTTATACTGCTAATATTGAATTATTCTTTGCAGAATTGAACAGTGATTTCATTTGCTTCTGTAGATTATCATTTTTCTCCAATAATGTGTCTTGCCTTGTGAATTAAAAATTTTCCTCCCCTGGACAATAATGTGAACATTGAAGCCTTGTTGAATTTAGTGTCTGGCTCAGATAAATGAAGTTCTATGTCAAAATAATGTACATAGAACAAGTTGCATAATGAAGGCTTGCAAAGTAGGAAAGGCTTCAGCAGCAATCCATGGAGGCCAAGTATGTCCCAACTTAAATACGAGAAAAAGAGCTTGTCAACATGAAATAAATTCCGAAATGTCAGAATTAAGGACTTCTTCTGCAGCAAAACGCAGGTTTGGTGAGTAGTTATATTATTGTGTTTTGAAATTTCATTTCATGTAGGTTTATTTTCCTTCTTGTTTTAAATATAAACAGGATTTTACAGTGGGAGTCATTAAGTATTTTCAATCAATTTTTGGTTTGAGAAAACCAATTAGTTGTCCCAAGAATAACCGAAAGGCGAAATGTTTAAACATATTGTTCAAACAAAATACTTGTATGCCTCTTTCGATTTTATAACAGTTTTTCCTTTCAAACCAAGTTTCTGGAAAGACCTGTCTGATTGTTGTCTTGATAAATGATTTGGAATCACCATTTATGATCCATCATTGCAATAAATGAAGTGATGGATTACAGAGGGTGGTCCCAAACTTTATTCAAAAAACAATCACACAGCTCCTTTCTGATGCTTTGTTCAATTTTTATGGACTTTGGAGGCACAAATATTATAATTTTTTATATTATTTACTTTATGTGACTGAATGTTTTGAAAATGTAACTGACTACCATCCTAATTATGTTCCAGTTTGCATTTCATCAAGCCATGCAATGGCCAACCATGAATATGTTGGAGGAAAACGGGCCAAGGAGACCAACTATAAAAGAGAGTCAGCTGATGATGCTTGTCAAGATCTAAGACTAGCATTTTCTCTGACAAACGAGTCTTGCAATGATCAAAAGGTTGTATAATGCTTGGTATAATTGCATTGCTGAGTACAACTTTTTTCTTTTTTATTACTGGGCCTTTTTCTAACTGTCAATATCTTGAGAGTCACCTGGTTCTATAAGGTTTTTAACAAAGTTTTCAGAAGTAATGTGTTTGTTATTCGGTTGATATGGTTGTGATTGTGAAATCATTGTCTTAAAGTTAAAACTAAAGCTTTTATATTGTAGGAGAGGTTACTACACATTGTCCTAGAACATTTTCTAAGAATGCTACTAAATTTCAAATTGTTGTAATGACTTAGTTTGATTTGTAGACAAGCTTCTCCAAAATACTTTTTAGTTTGAAAATTTTAGTTTATAAAGTTAGCAATTTGACTTTTATAACAGCTGAGCGAAACATTCTCATAAATAAATCTTATCAATCTGAAAATATTGGATTTCTGTCCGTGTGTTTTTGTGCTAATTGATAGTCAGATGATGTGGCTTAGTGCTAGTCACTGAGAAGATAAATTATTGAATGACAAATGTCCCCATAGGTTAGAATTGTCTTTCCAAATGTATCTGCATTCAAAATGGAACTTCATTTTTCAGCAAAAAGTTGTGATCATTGCTGAACTTTATTTTTGCTGTTATTTGCCAATATAAATAAATACAGGAGTTTTTTTTTTTGGATCTATTTACAATTTGTAAATAAAAAGATTTTTATCTATTTTGTACAGTTATGCATGAATACAACACATTCGTCTGTGGTTGAGACCCTATTTTCACCTGTTCGTCATATGCCAAACGATGAAGCCTCAGCTAACTGTGCCACTGGTGGTAGGTTCAAAACTTTCCCCGTTGATAACCTTATTATCCTTGGGCAGGTTTTTGTTAATTTTAAGTATTTTTATTATTGGGTTTTAGATATATTATATACCTATAGAATATATGTATCATACTGTGAGCAGATGACTTTCTGATCTATGATTTTGTTTTTTGGATGAATGGTTAAATGATAAAAAAGTAAAATTACTCAGATGACATGCCAATGGCAAATGTTTTAGGGCATGAAATGGTTCCTTTTATTTCTTCCAATATGAGGGACAGTAGTGAGGCCTTAACTTCTTTTTTTTTTTTTTTGGATGAATGGTTAAATGATAAAAAAGTAAAATTACTCAGATGACATGCCAATGGCAAATGTTTTAGGGCATGAAATGGTTCCTTTTATTTCTTCCAATATGAGGGACAGTAGTGAGGCCTTAACTTCTTAGATCCTTTCCTGTCTTTGACATGGAAAATCCATCGAAGGTCCATTGAAGTTGATTGTCTTTTCCTGATCCATTTGTTAAGTGATTTCAAATAGTCCTTGTTTCAGTTGTTAAGGTCACTTTTGCTTCTTGTGTTTCCCAAGAAATGGCTTCTTTCAATCTTTTGTTCCAAGGTTTGCATGCATTTTATTTCAAGTTTTCAAACCTTCAGATTCTTTCACTTTTTTCTTTGAATTCTTGGATCCCATGGAATGATGTAAATATCTCAATATTTCTAGGGCATTGACTATTGAACTTATTAACAGTTTTCTTTTTGCAGTTGATGACTGTGAGGATGATGACAAGAAAATTGATATAGTAGAAAACATGCAATACAATAATAGTACTGCATCTGAAGATAATGATAACAGTTCCTCGACTTTTTATCCATCTCTAGATGAATTTAGAGACACATCTATGTTCAGGGTGTATGCTGATGCAACTGCAACAGTGCAAGATTCTTTGACGAATACGGCGAGTTTGCCTGAAGATGAATTTATTCAATCACAATCATTTGATGCCACTGAGAGTTGCATTGTATGGCCACTTGTGGATGAAAATGCAACATCTGATGACACATATGACACTGTATCTATTGAAGAAGGTCTACTAAACTCAGACGGGGCGTGCTTGTTCCTTGCAATGCAACAGACAAAGTCTTTAGAATATGGTGGTAAGGATGACAATGACTCAGATAGCTCTGGTGAACTTGATGATTTTGACCCATATTTATTCATCAAAAGTTTGCCTGATCTCTCGGAAGTGGTTTCCCCATATCGGCCCGTATTGTTACCCAAACAAGCAAGGCGAAGGCCACCTATAACTCTTGTATTAGACTTAGATGGTAAGTAACTTTGTCATTTTTTAATGATTGTTGTTCGTATATGGCCATTGTTAGAATTTGTTTTATAGCTTGTCTATTAGAGATAAGCTTTTCAAATGCCCTCTTCTATTTCTCCTATTGTCAATATCTAAATCATTTTGAGCATTCTCAAGAAATGCAGGTTGTTTATTTAGATTTGTGCGCATAACTTCGTTTAGAGAGGTTTTTATTTTAGTTAATATTTTTCATGTAGATTCAGTCTACCGTTGTTTGTCTGTCACTGTCTGTGCAGGAATGAAAGTTGCTATTTCTCTAGGCAATGCCACATTTTATTCATTTGTTTTTTACTACTTTTCACAATTGCTATTCCCATGCATTTTGTCTTGGGAAGTACTTCTGATACTGGTGTAATTGCATTATTAATTTCTTTTATATCCATGGGTATTGTTTGAATTTGTTGTTTATGTTATCATCTTTTAGAGATAAGCTATTCAAACGTCCTCTTTTACTTCTCCTATTGTCAATATCTAAATCATTTTGAGCATTCTCAAGAAGTGCATGTTGTTTATTTAGATTTGTGCACATAACTTCCTTTAGAGACGTTTTTATTTTTTTATTTTGCAAGTTAATATTTTATTATTTTGCAAGTTGTAGTTTCTCTAGGCAATGCCACATTTTATTCATTTGTTTTTAATTACTTTTCACAATTACTATTCCTATGCGTTCTGTCTTGTGAAGTACTTCTAATACTGGTGCAATTGCATTATTAGTTTCTTTTATATCCATGGGCATTGTTAGAGTTTGTTGTTTATGTTATCTATTAGAGATAAACTATTCAAATGCCCACTTTTATTTCTCCTATTGTCAATATATCATTTTGAGCATTCTCAAGAAGTGCATGTTGTTTATTTAGATTTGTGCACATAACTTCCTTTAGAGAGGTTTTTATTTTATTATTTTGCAAGTTAATATTTTTCATGTAGATTCAGTCTACCATCGTTTGTCTGTCACTGTCTATGCAGGAAAGTTGCTGTTTCTCTAGGCAATGCCATTTTTATTCATTTGTTTTTTATTACTTTTCATAATTACTATTCCTATGCATTTTATCTTGTGAAGTACTTCTGATACTGGTTCAATGCATTATTAATTTCTCTTATATCCATGGTCCATTGATTTTCTTGTTATCCATGGAAGGTTTATGGGATGATATGATGACCTGAACTTGGGCCATTAGAGATTTGTAGTAATCTAGAGTCGCACTCTCTTGATATCCTATGATTCCTATTTACATATATACAGAACGGAGGAATTCAATTAAGGAAGTATTTCCCGATTTGAAGGTAAATTGAGTTGTAACATTTTGCCAGCATTAGGAAACAGCATTTCAATCTGAGCACATGCATTAAGGAATAATCTACAAGCAAACATACATAAAATTGACATGATACATAAAATTGACATTTGTGAAACTCCTTGAATGTTGCCATCTATATGCTCATTCTGAGGGCCTGTTACAGCCCTTTGTCACTGGTTATCATGCCAGGAGTTTTTTCCTTAAAACAAGCCAGAAAAAGGTACTGTGTCTTTGGCATTGATTTCGTGCTGTAGAAATTGAAACACAATTGATCTCTGTAAAATAACGGTCAGACAATAATTGTCTTCGGCCTTGCTCAACTGTGAACCATCTTTTGCCTTCACCCTTGTTGCGGTTTACCTGCCTTTGGCACGGAATGGATTTGCCTCCACTGTAGTCAAGCAGTGGAGATTTTTGCCAGAGCCCCCAAACCAAACATATGTCACAAGAGAAAACGATGCAGTTTCAATCTCTAAATATATTAACACAGAACTATGAGAAACAATACTTTGAATGTTGTAGTTAGACATGTTATGATAGCTAAGGGTGTGAAAACTTCCTGCAATGGCTTTCCTTTTGGATTTTTTGATAAATAATGGGAAGTATTGTTCATAAACTCGGACTTGGAGATTACTCGCAAGCCAAAAATTTCCAACTTGGAGAGTACTTGGCAAAACTTGACTACTTAAAAAACACTTAAATTTTTGATAAAAACATAATTTTTAAAAATAAACATTATTATTTTGCAAAATACAACTACTAAATGTATCAAATGAGTTTGATGGGGGGTTTGGGGGCAACATTCCTATCAGGGTTGAGAGGTAGTGCCCCTCATGAGGATTTGGGGTTAGCACCCCCCAATGAGGGTGAGGGGCAGTGCTTTTCATGGGTTTCAGGTGCACTTCCCTTGGTGCATTCCCTACCACAATATAGGGTGAGGTTGAGGGGTGGAACCCTCACTTCCAAGCCCAATTGAAGACCATCAAAACCAAACATACCTTCATGGTGCACACTATTTTCATTTTTTTAGAAGGCAAAAAACAATGCTTATAAAGCCAAAAAACTAGAGTTTTTGGAGTATTTAACTCACATTTTTTACCTGTGATTTTGATGTGTTGTTGGCTCAACGAGTCAAGTAGACAAACGAGCCAAGTTTTTGGCAAATTTCGGTGAGTACTTGCCAAAAACTTGGTAAAAAATTGGTGAGTAAACGGTGTGGGTACTCGTGGATCAAAATGCCTCAGAGTAGTTGACAACTCACTGAGTTTGTGAACTATGATGGGAAGTACCATTAGGCTTCTTCCTAGAATAAGGCCATATTTAATCTTACTGTCATAAGTTCAAAAAATAGTCCCTGCTTGAGAAGTTCAATCCTTGTAGAAATAATCTAAGAACTAGGTAAATGGCAACTAGTTAGGTAATAGCTATTTTTCATACTAACACACCCTTAAGTGATATTTAGAGAACAAGTCACTGAAAAATGAGTCTTGGCAACAACTCTTGGTGAGGTACTCATGTACAAAATAAAAGTTTCTCATAAACAGAGTAAAGGAGAAAACCCTTTGGGAAAAATCCTCTCTAAAAAAATGATCTAAATACAAAGGAAGGAGGACTCAATAGTCCTCAAAGGATAACTTCTTTTACCCCAAGCATATGTCAACTCAAGATATTGAGGCAATGCTAAAGATTTAGTAAAGATGTGTGCAACCCACTCTTGAGTAGACAAATTCTCTAAGGATAGAACACCATCATAAATTAGTTGTCAAATGCAGTGCATGTGTATCTTGATGTGTTTCGTCCTCTAATGCCCCACTTGGTTACATGAAATATGAATGGCAGTTTGGTTATCACACTAAAGAATAGTAGGTTGATTAGGTGGTAGACCAAACTTTGTCATTAGGTTGTTGAAGCCATAGGACCTCCTAGCTAGCAAGAACTGCATTGCACCTCACTAGATGATAATGCAATAATAGTTTTTGTCTTGCAAAGGCCATGTGATTAGACTAGAACCAAGGAAAAAAAAAGCAAACTCAAAAGTGGATTTCTGTGAGTCAACATCATTTGCCCAATTTGAGTTGGTGAAGCCTACTATTTGTGAAGCTGTTGATGTGTAGTGAATGCCAAAATGTGTGGTGCGTTGGATATACTTTAAAATATGCTTTGTTGCCTTCCAATGACTCTCATGAAGATCATGTGGAAAGTGAGAGACAAGTCCAATAATGAAGGTGATATCAGGACAAGTGTGTGTTAAATACAAAAGACTACCAACTGTTTGTACAAAGTAACATCAACGCTAGGCATTGTGCAAGTGGCAGTTAAAGTAACACTACATTGAAATGGTGTAGGAGCAAGCTGACAATCAACCATGCTAAACCAATGAAGCAAGTCAATGGCATACATTTGCTGGTATATGGTGATCCCCTTAGTAGACAATAAAACTTGAAGACCAAGAAAGTAATGTAGAAACCTGAGATTGGTCATGTCAAAGTGCTCCATCAAAGTGCATTGAATATTTTGAGGCATGGATGAGGAGTTATTAGAGAGAATAAAATCATCTACATACAAGACTAGTATCAAAAACTCTATCTCCATGTCTTTGAATGTACATTGTGGTGAACCTAGATATAAGGAAGAAACTATCAATCTTCTCACACCAAGCTTGAGGGGCTTGTTTGAGACTATACAATGAACATGGAAGCCTAAAAACAAGTGGAGTCCTACATGAATCCTAGAGGCTGCTCCATATAGATCTCCTAATGAAGATCACTGTGCAAGAAAGCACTCTTCATGTCCATCTAGAAAATTGACCATCTCTAAGATGCAACAATAGAAAGTACGAGGCAAACAAAATCCATTTTGGTTATAGGGGCAAATGTCTTGAGTAGTCAATACCCTCAACTTGTGAAAAACCTTTCAATAAAACCATTATTTGCATACTTGGTGTGGTACAACCACTTGCACTGAACCATCTTTCTTCCCTTAGGAAGAGAAACCAAATCCCATGTGTTATTCTTTGTCAAGGAAGAATACTCATCTGCCATAGCATAATCCCACTTTGGAATATCGAAAGCCTTTGAAAAACTCTATGGATTATTGGGGTCGAAAGTTTGTGAGCAAATGCAATGAGAATTGGTAGTGTCATCAACTAAAGATCCAACCTCTTGAATAGTACTGCGGGTCCATCTAGGCAAAACACAAGGAGCAGTAGGAGGTGGATGGAGCTGTTGGAGCAGGACTATCATTTGAAGTATTCTCAAGTGCAAAGTTATCCTCATGAGATTAGGGAGAATAGGTAGTGAGGAAGATGTAGATGGAGGATCCATCTGTGTGAAAGATTCATCAAAATGAACATCCTTGGAAAGATAGACATCTCTAGTGGTTGGATCAAACAATGGATAAGTCTTCACATCCTCACAATAGCCAACCAAGATGTACAGTTGACTCTTCTTCTCCATTGCCTTACGTCGACCATTCGGTATGAATGCCCAAGCCTCACTACTGAATACCCTAAAGAAGTAAACATCAGGCTTGATATTGGACCAAAGCTCTTTTGGAGTGATATTTTGAATTGCCTTGTGGGGAGTGCAATTCTGAAAATAGTTTCCACAGTTGATTGCTTCAACCCAAAAAGGCAAGGTCACAGGTTGTGATTGAAGCTGTTAAGAGACCCAAACAAGATTGAACAAGTTTGTCTCATAAAAGGATGATTGATGGAAAACCAAGTACTGAACACCGCAGCAATATTGAATGTTCAAAACAGACTGAAATACATCCAGATTAGAGGGTGTCAGGTGCAGATTTTTTCACAGTATTAGTAAATGAAAACTCGGACTGTTTGCACTCAGATCTGATCAACACCAATAAGCTCACAGTAGTATTGACTGATAACACAGAAAGCTAACTACACAGATTCATTCACATCCAATGATGATTCACATCAGCAATGAAATGGAAATATAGAGTATGACAGGAACAATTACAACCACAGCGATAATAATTAACAGCACAGGTTGATACCCGTCAAGAGACCAAACCACAATGTACTGGAATGACTTCTAGTGTAATTCGGAGAAGAAACCATACCACTGGAGCGCATATAATTATTTCACAGCGACCACAAAATGAATACACAGCAAGATTAAACGATGATACAGATTGTCTGATGATACCAGTTACAGTTTGTGATAACACAGAATGATGCACCTTTGATTGATCAGGAAATTACATCGTATGAGCTTCAGCAAGGCAAATTTGCGCTTCAGAAATCAATACTGTGAAGTCCCTTTCCAGAGTAATTTCGAGCTGGTACCAAGAGGAATAGATTTGTCGCCAAGAGGAAATGTGTCGAGCTGGTAGCTATGCGTTATATTGATGATTGTCGATACACCTGCGGGATTGCAATGGAGGTGATTTGGCGATTGGATTGGTGCCTTAGAAATGGCGCCCTTTCTCTTGCCTTCCTTGGTCGCAACTAAGTGAATGTCCGTTCCATGCTGAAGTTGCGGTGATAACCTTCGAGGGTGACGCGAGCCAGGGGCTTCGCCACCTATAGCACTTTAATCACCTTGCTCCCCTTGAGTTTGCTTCAATGTCGATCCTGGCCAAAGAAGATATAAATTAGTAGACAATGATTGTATGAATACAAAGAAGAATCATGGAAGCTAGGCGAGGTTTTCATCCCCCACCTTAGTTGCGAACCAGTAGAGATTGTCGCCTCTACGAAAGTCCAAACAACTTGTCCAATCCGTGATGATCTCTCCAAAAGTAAACCATTCAAATATATATGCCAACATATGTGCCTTCACAAATGGGTCGGCCAGGACCTATTTAAAATATTATTATTATTTAAAAATAATAATTATTATAATATTTAATATTATTTCAAATATATATTAAATTCGAACTTAAGTGTTAAAAAACACTATTTTCCCACTCAAATTTGAAAATAGGGCTTAGGGATCATCGGGGACATGACAAAAGCATACAATTTTTCATCTCCCTTAGTGAT
This sequence comes from Sequoia sempervirens, assembly GCA_007258455.2. Classification (NCBI taxonomy): domain Eukaryota; kingdom Viridiplantae; phylum Streptophyta; class Pinopsida; order Cupressales; family Cupressaceae; genus Sequoia; species Sequoia sempervirens. The sequence goes on along the minus strand of VDFB02103209.1, from coordinate 9,037 downwards.
CTATTCTTTCTTTCAATGACACCATTATGTTGAGGAGTGTAGGGAACAAAATATTGATGATGAATACCATGCTTAGTACAATACTCTTGAAAGGCCTAGTTCACATATTCCCCCCTTTATCTATGTGTATTTGTTAAATAGAAGAACTTGATTGCTTCTCCATGAACACCTTGGAAGTCTTGAATGTAGTGAAGATATCACTTTTGTACTTAAAATACACCTATGTGTGATAAGAGTAATCATGAATAAAGGTGAGCACATACTTGGCTCCTCAAAATGGAGATGGAGATGAAATGAGATCACTATGAACCAACTCAAGTAAGGTAGTAGCATGGTAGGCCTTACCCTTACGAAAGGGTTCTTGATGATGTCTGCTAAGGACACAACCTCAACAAACACCCTTTGTACATGAAAGCTTAGGAATACCAAGTACCATCTCTTGTGTACTCGGTTGTTGAAGTAAGGTGTCCAAACCTCTCTTGCCAAAGTTTGCTCAAAGAATCTACATGGGCAAGAGTAATCATGAATAATCATGAATGAAGGTGAGCACATACTTGGCTCCTCAAAATGGAGATGGAGATGAAATGAGATCACTATGAACCAACTCAAGTAAGGTAGTAGCATGGTAGGCCTTACCCTTACGAAAGGGTTCCTGATGATGTCTGCTAAGGACACAACCTCAACAAACACCCTTTGTACATGAAAGCTTAGGAATACCAAGTACCATCTCTTGTGTGCTTAGTTGTTGAAGTAAGGTGTCCAAACCTCTCATGCCAAAGTTTGCTCAAAGAATCTACATGGGCAATGTTTGATGAACCACAATATGACTCCAAACCATGAAACTTGTAGAATTTGGACCCATGATCAACTTGACTTGGAGCAACAATTTTCTCTAGATGTTGTGGTTCTTGAATAACTACATTATGTGGTGAAATTTCAACTATCTTCCCATCCCCAATATGGCAAAATCGGTATATAGAGAGAAGATTGGTAGAAATCTCGAGAGCATAGAGAACATTCTCAATGCAACCATTTGCCAATTGGACTCTACTTAACCCCAAAATAAAAATTTGTTTACCCATTGCAATATGAGAAGTAGTGTTGTTAGAAAGAGACTCAAGAAGATCATGTGATGTGAGGCTTTTGAGTCTAATATCTAATTATTTGTGTATGAGTCGAGACCTTTAACTGTAAGTGCTTGATCCTTGCTAGGTTTGGGAATATCAATGTTGTGTTTCTTCATGGCCACTTCCAAGGTTCTAATCCTCTGATGACAAATTTGACATCATGATTTTGTAATCCACAAAAGGTACATGGTGCTTCGTTTTTCTGCTTTTGCGTGAAAGAATTTTTATTTGACTTAGATGATTCAAGAATATGTGGTCTCCATGAATTTTTTTGCCTGGAATAAGAAAAATTCCCATGCAAAAAAAAATTGCTCCTAAAACAAAAACTATTCTGTACAAAATTTGTACAATTAGCCCCCCTCCCCTCAAAAAAAAAAAGAAAAAACTATGTCAAAATTTGATGATTTGATAGGTATTCCTAACTAATTTGGGCCTTTGGGATGTAATGGCAATGTTTGTTTGGCTCTATGACACACCTACAATAGGGCTAAGTGCGAGATTCAACTAAAATAGGAAGGGATTTGCAATTCATGGCTTTGATACCATGTTGGAGCAGCAATAAAATGAACACAATATCCAAAATACTTATGCATTTGAATTAGCACACAAAATACCAAAATACTATCCTAAAACTGTATGAAAATATACAATGAACACTTTTATATGTAGGACAAGGAGAAAGAAGGATGGTGGGAGTGAAACACTAACCCAACAAGAAGTGTGACACATGTAGAATACTTGGGACAAGTGTGAGAGCATGTGTCATGTGCCTATGAGGTGAGACAACAAAACTAAGTGAACTTAAGTTAGTGTAAATAGGTTTACTAGGAACTAGGTAAATGGAAACTAGTTAGGTAATAGATATTTTCACGAACAATAATAAGTAAAAAACAATTCATTGTTTTATTATATATATTTTTCAGAAACAATGTTGATTTTATTAGATTTTTCAGATCTTTGTTTTGAACTGTATCAAACCAGGCATCTCAGTTTGTTACAATACTTATGCAGCAGAATGCTTTAGAATGAGGATTGGTATAGGTAAATTTTATCATATCTTGACTAAAATCTTAGCTCAAAGATGTGACCCTTGAACAACTTCCAGCATATCCTTTCTTTGGATATCTCCTAACAGTTTTGCAAAAATTGGTTGGAGATGCTATCTGAAGCTGGGGCTTTATAAGTTCGTTAGAAAGACTTATATCTTGAGTTTTGTTTTGGCATTTGGATCCATAATACCTGTTTTTGGTTTTATTATGAGTTTGGGAATACTTTTGAGTAAAATGCTCTGACTTTGTTTTGTCAATGCCAAAATCTGGTAGCGGTCCTTTAGAGTAACTTTTGATGTACTGTTACATAGATGTTGTGCCTTCAATTGTAACCCCCTTCAGTTTGAGGAGCCTTGTAATGAAATACATGTTTCAGTGAGGAAGTAAATACTAAGTTTATTGGGTTTGAGGAACTCAATGTTCAGGTATTTCTATTGACTTCAAGCAGATTTAGATCTTTGCTACCAAAAGATTTTCTCCTTGTCAAGTGGACAATCTGGCCGATTCCTTAGATCTCTTTTTTATTAGGCTTGAAAGTTGTTCTATAGCTGATCCGAGTAAAGGAGATTCAATTATACTGCTGCTAGTTATTGTCGGGTTTCCTTTTGACAATTAAGATAGCTAGATCTGCATCAGGGAACCATATATTTTGAAATTAAAAAAGACTTAATGAAGGTTGAGAATCGGAACCAATATGAAAAAATTGAGCCCACTGATTAGATGCCACCTTGCCAGCATGTGTCAATCTTGCTTGTCTTGAAATCTTGCGAGTCATTTTCTGTAGCTTATTGCTGCTTCCCTTTTTCTTTGTATTTGATGAGTTCCAAAATATTTTAACTGGCATAGATATCTTAAATACATCTATCTAAAAGATGCTGAGAGATGTCTTGAGTTGCCTATACTGATATATCTCAGCATTTTTTAGTTAGATGTATTTAAGATATCGATGCTAGTTTAAGATATAATCTATAATTTTGGGCATTGCTTTAATTAGCCTGGATCAATACAACAAAATTATTTTTCTTTACAATATTTATATGAATATTATTTTTTAATATTTATTTAAATTACTACATACACATAGACACATTAATAGGTAAGCAATAGATGCTTAAAGACATGTAGACATTTTTAACTTTTACTTAAAATCTATTATTATTTTTCAATAATAATGCTATAAATCATAAAAACTATGCTGAATTTTTAAAAAGATAAATAAAATAAAATAAAATTACTTCGACTTTTACTTCATGATTCATTTTATTTTTCTACATGAATATAATTTTTAATATCTATCTAAATAGATGCACACATAAATAGGTAAGTAGATAGATCAGAAAAGATATAAAGACTATTTATTTTAATATTCTATTTAATATCTATACTTAAATGAATAATATGTACTTTATTTGCCCAAAATTTGGAAAAACTAAATTTTAAATAATTACTGCATATTTGATCATATAGTTATTTTAGAAGTATTATCTACTATTTTTTATACTATAAAGTAAATTGTCATTTCATTAATTTTATAGAGTTACTAAACTTTTCATGTTGGCCATACATTTTATTATGTTCAACTCTTTAATAATTTGTTAGACATATTCACGCCATTACACTCCATCCCTTGCTGCCACTATAGTTATGCCATTACTCTCAGCATAACTAGATTAAAAAATTCAGACTTGCATGTTGATTTATATTGCCTTACACACACACACCCACATTTTGATATTATTGCCACCAAAAGATTTTATTTTTGTCAAGTGAACAATTTGGCCGATTCATTAGATATCTTTCTCATTAGGCTTGGAAGTTGTTCTAGAGCTGATCCAACAAAAAGAGATTTGATTATTCTGCTGCTAGTTATTGTTGTGTTTCCTTTTGCCAAAAAATATTACCAAATTAAGTTTCCTTCCAGTACTTGAACTTCTGCTTGAGTCTTGTAAGTTTTGAACCAGTATATTTATATCCTTTATTATTATCTTTCTCATTCAATCTTTTTAAATTAAGATAGCTAGTTCTGCATCTTGGAGCCATGCATTTTGAAACTAAAAAAGACTTAATGAAGCTTGGAATGAGAACCAATCTGAAAAAAATTGAGGCGACTGATCAGATGCCACCTTTGTCCAGCATCTGTGTGAATTTCATTGTTCTTGAAATATTGCTTCATTTGCTGTAGCTTTCTGCTGATTCCCTTTTCATTTGCTGTAGATTAAAGAATCAGACTTGCATATTGATTTATTCCGTCTCCTTTAACACACTTTCTCCTTCAATCTTTTTTAATTTAAGATAGCTAGATCTGCATTTTAGAACCATAATATTTTGAAATTAAAAAAGATTTCATGAAGGTTGGTATTCAGAACCACTCTGAAAAAATTCAGGCTACTGATCAGATGCCATCTTGTCCAGTATCTGTGTGAATCTCACTTGCTGTAGCTTCCTACTGCTTTCTTTTCCCTTTGTATTCGATGAGTTTCAAAAATTGTTAACTAAATTAATAAAAATTCAGGCTTGCATGTTGATTTATTCTGTCTTGGGCAGTTGCACTTCGTCCAGATAATTTTCTGGTTTTTCCATATCATAACAGACATTTGAAAGATGAAACTGTTGATCATTATGTTGAAATTTTCTTAGCTTGTTGATCTGGATGATGTTGCCTAGGTCATTTGGAAAAGGCTTATGCTAAGCATTGTGGCTATATGTTTCGAGGAATCTGTTGTGTGATTTCATTTCAAGTCTCATTAGGAATATTTCCTGTTTCATCCTCTTTTGGAGCTAGCTAGTGATTAGAAAAATCTGTTTTTGCTTGGAAGCATCTTTAAAAGTGCTTCTATGGTAAGTCTGGACTGTGGGGTTTGCATATGGGCACTCTTGGATGATCTATGGAATGATGCCCATATGCTCGAATACTATTAAAGTTCTGTATATCAAGTTATGAAATTGAAGTTTGTTTCTGTATTAACCATAATGGGTTAATATCATTTCAAGCTTGATTTGCAGTAATTCACTCAATGTGTGATTCAAGACGCATTGAACTTGCAAATAACATTTTTTCGTTTGAGAAATCTACTCTTGTTTTGTGGTTTTGTTATTGGATTCTTCACCTGCTTTCTTTTTGGCATTCGTGTCATGGTAATCATTTGGCATGTTATTAATAGTTGCTGGGTGTTCTTTTGTAACGTACTTTTTAAAATCAGTTTGTAATATAACCTTTTGTAACTCTTACTTTTGTAAATCATTTTGCAACTTCTTATTGGTGTAAGTTTCTACTTCTTTTTTTGATCTGGAAGATTTTTTATTGACTTGGCTTGAACAGAGACACTCGTCCATTCTACTCTAGATCATTGCAATGATGCAGACTTCACTTTTCCGGTATATTTTAACATGAAGGAGCATACCATATATGTACGGCGTAGACCTTTTCTTCAAGTGTTTATGGAGAGAGTTGCTCAAATGTTTGAGGTAATAGTGTTCACAGCCAGTCAAAGCATTTATGCAGAGCAACTTTTAAATAAGCTGGATCCAAAGCAAAAACTTATTCACCAGCGTGTTTACCGAGAGTCATGTGTATTAGTAGATGGTAATTACACTAAGGATCTGACAATTTTGGGACGTGATCTTTCAAAAATTGCCATAATTGACAACTCACCACTGGTATAGTTTTCTAAATGATCTTCCAATGCAATCAAATTTTCTGTGTCCTGCATTTATATAGATGTTGTCTCATAAACAAATTGGTTATGTGCCATCTGTGGCATATAAACTTGTAATATTTCTATGTTGTGAAAAAAATATTTACTTCAATCTAATATTTTCTGGCAGGCTTTTGGACTTCAAGTAGACAATGGCATTCCTATAGAGAGCTGGTTTGATGACCGTTCAGACAGTGCTTTAGTTTCATTGCTTCCATTCTTGGAGACATTGGTAGGTGTAGATGATGTTCGTCCCATCATTGCAAAGAAATTTAATCTTCGCCAAAAAGATAAAGGTATCAGCATGGAACCTCCATCATTGGAACACAGAAGAGACATGTGTCAGGAGCATCTCTAAGGAGAGTGGAAATGGTTTTCGTTCTCCTCCTAATTTTATTTTAGTTTAGATTGCATTGATTTAATATTTGATTCAATTTTCCTTATGAGTTTCCATTGATCTGTTCCAAAATTTTGTTTGGACTTAGATGACAATTAACAGTATGTGCTCAGGAATAGTATACATAGATGCCATCTGTATAGGGTGGGATAAAGCATCACGGTAAGATTGCTTTGTTAATTGAGAAATAACCTCTTTGTACAAGAAGCCTTTCGGTTGTTTTTCTTTGAATAATATGAAAAAGTTCCAGTGCTTTTTCCCCCTTTATTGGGCTCATTGCAAGCAAGATAGTATCTAGGATATCTACTGCTTGTGTTTTTCAGGGATAAATACTGACTTCTACTTAAGTACAAGAGATTACTGTTTTCCCCTGATATGCAGGGTCTTCAAGAAGATCCTATTATGAAGAACAATGGCCTGCATATAAAAAAAGGTCATATGGCTCATTCTTGGTATAGAGGACAAATTTTCTTGTGTAATACTTACTTTCAAGGTATTCAGATTCAGATGTACTGGTGTTTCATTAATGAAATTGTAGCATCTTAATCTCCTTAATGATTTAGTGTTGTGTACGGCCCATGTTGGTTGCCCTGGGATTCTTTTATGAAGCAGCTCATTTTCTACGGATTGAAATGTAATGTGTCATATGCAATTCACTGAAGCAAGTTTATCCAACCATATTATCTTGATATTTACTGTTTTATTGCGACCCTGTAATGTGGTTACATAGTGCATCTATCGTCATAGGAGGATTTTAAATCCTCCAAATTTACTTGCAGTAATGTTGGGTTGGGGTGGCATGTCAGAGAGGCATCCTTCAGGATTTTAAATTAAGATTAAGAAAGAGAAAGCTATTAAATACTTGAGATATAAAAGTTGTCATCCGTGAAAAAATTGAATTATGTTAGTCTTGCAACTGCCGTTTAGGCTTGTCAATCAGTTCTGTTGTTTCAATAAAATGGCTAGTGCAATATAATAGGAACATGCAAAGAATTTTTCAGCGAATCATCAGGTAACTTAAAAGAGTTTGGTTTCATGTGTTGCATATCAGCATATCTTTAATTGATAAGAAAGGCCAATGTGCACGAGGACTAGTTTGAAACCTTACCATAAATCATCCAAGGTTTCCCACTCCTTCATTTACTGGAAACACAGTTCTTGAGAAGCTTGATATTAGGATACTTTTAAGTTTCATGCTGCCACACATAAAACTACTATTTTGATTGCTAGGAAATTCGCATTCCTTTGTTGATGACTTAATTTAATTGTTGACGAGCTCATGAATTTAAGTTGTGGGAAGTGTGATCAAACATGACACTAAAACATTTGAAAGCTATTATTAATGTATTAATAGATTTACATTTCACTTGACTGAGTTCGAATAATGTTAGCTCATGGGTTTCACACAATGCAACAAATCTGGTCTCTCTTCAAATCTAAAGCATTTTTTTTTCACTATATCCACCTTTGTTCATGGCAAAGTTAAGGTCAAAGTTTGAAAGTAGCCTACTTGCAACTAACAAAAGACGAATATAGTTTGCTGCATGTATTTATTAATGAGGAAGAGTTTGATCTATCACATTCACGAGGCACAAGATTGTGATGGAAAGACAATTTCTCAAAGCTCATAACTTAATATATAAATGAATATGAACAATTTCAATGCCGAGTACACATTACACGATTAATCTTAAAGTTACATTACAACCTTGCTAAGGGTTTAAGGTTTGATATTTAGGGTTTGGGGTGTAAGGTTTGCACAACTTACTAAGAATTTAAGATTTATTATTTGAGGTTCAAGGTCAACTAATGAGGGGTTTAGAGTCCATTCATTAGATTTTAGGGCTTAGTGATTAGGACATTGGATTTAGAGTCCATGATTTATGACCAAGAGCTTAGGGTTATTGATTTACTAAGATATCTAGTTTATGGCTTACCAACAAGGTTTTACCAAGATTTGAGGCATACAGTCTACCTAGTAAGGTTTGTAGTGAGGTTTTACCAAGATTTGTGGCATATGGTGTACCCAGGAAGGTTGTAGTTTAGGGTCAAGCGCATATTGTTTACCATTTTTCCCTTTAGATTCAAGGGTTTGAGAAATAGAGCTTATAATTATTGTAATAATAATACATCTAAATTTAATCACTCTCTATATGATTAAATTTACTCTCTTTTCGTCTATCATATTAAATATTAATTTATTAAATTAATATTACACCTTTTGTCTCATATCTGTAAAGTATTTAATTTAATAACTAAATGTTTTATCTTTCACCTTCTTCCTCTCTAAATTAAATAAATACACCAATTTATTTAATTTAGTCATTTTTGACCCTTTTGATTTAAAATCAATTTAAAATTCTTCATTCTCTCTCTCCTTGTCACATCCTCCATGATTATTTAATCAATCTAATTTAATTAATTCATACCATGATATGCATTTTCTTAATCAAAGACATTAATGTCACATCTCCTACATTTGCCACTTGCCTCTAATCTTCCCATTAATTATTCTAATCCAATATTCACAACTTTAACCAAGATCATTAGCCATATTTAGCACCACTTTTTTAGTCAACCTTTGCATTTATATCTTTTTAGCATTGACCATCTTTCTCATGTGAATTTTTAATTCACATTTATTTATCCCATATTTAATTCACATTCTATCTTCCAAGACTTCTAGAACCTTGGACTTGTCACATCATCCACATGTGACCAAGTCCAACATTTTTGGATCTCACCTTTTATCCTTTAGACTCTCCTAAG
>VDFB02103208.1:0-24563 GCA_007258455.2 Sequoia sempervirens | reverse complement strand
AGCTTTGGCTTGTTTGGGAACCCCATTTTGAGTGTTGTTTCTGACTAGAACCTTCCAAGGTTCATCACCCTCCAAAGATTTTACCACCCATTTAGAGGCAAGAGCAATGCCCTAAAGCCCCAAGTCCTTTAACCCCAAGCCACCCTGCAGCTTGTCAAGACAGCACCAATCCCAGTTTACCGCATGTTTCTTCCTCTTACCTTTGCCATCTGACTAGAGGAAGGCTCTAATTCTTTTCTGAATTTCATTAATTTGGTAGTTGCAAAAGAACCAGATTGAAGCAAAATATATGCTGTAAGAGGATAGGATTTTTTGACAGACTTGAATCCTACCTGCTAATGAGAGATAGTGCATGTTCCATTTTCCTATCTTCTTTTCAATTTTTTCACTTATCCATTTCCACATCTCTTTGAGATTAGGACTGATAGTGAAGGGAATCCCAAGATATCTCACTTGCATGTTGGGGCCACCCCACTAAAAGTTGAACTCCTTCAACCATTCTGGCAGGGCTTCTTCCCAGCCAAGAACAATTGACTTGGGGTTGGATATTTTTGCTCTTGAAGCAAGACAAAAAAGCTCAAGTTTTACCATTAAAGATTCCATTTTGTTCCTGTCAAGGTCAATGAATAAGGTGGTGACATCTGCAAATTGAACATTGATCAATTCATTACTGTCAGGGAGTCTAATTCCTCTTATTCTTGGGGAAAGTGTATGGTCCCTCAGAAGAAAATGCAAGGCGTTTGAAGCAATAACAAACAGAGCAGGGGCTAATGGACAGCCCTGCCGGATGGATCTTTCCAGCCACACCTCTTGTGAGAACTCTCCATTCACTTCAATCTAGGAGGAAGCATCTTTTAGCAGAGTGTTTACCATCTTGCAAAAGCCTTCAAGGAACCCAAACGATTTAAGGACAGTCCTTAGGAAAGGCCATTCCACTCTGTCATACGCCTTCTCAAAGTCCATGAGCAGCATCGTAACCTTTTGGTTGGTTACCTTTGCCCATTCCATAGCTTCCTAGCTTATTATGAGGTTTTCCAATATGTATTGCCCTTTGATGAAGCTAGTTTGGGTGGGACTCACAAACTTGGGCAGCAGATTAACCAATCTTAAGGCAAGCACTTTGGCAAATATCTTGTAGGAGACATTTAAAAGAGTGATAGGCCTCTAGTTTTTCACTAGAGTTTTGTCCCCCCCTTTGGGTAGGAGTTTGATGATACCCTTGTTGATGGATTTCCCCAGGGAGCCACCATTAATGGCTTCCTTATAAACTTGTAGGTCTTCAGAAATCCAGTTTGAGAAGCATTTGTAGAATTCAACAGGAAGCCTATCCCAGCCTGGTGATTTGTCATTATTCATAGAGGCAATGGCCTTTTGGATTTCTTCCTTAGTCACATCTGCAGCGAGGGAGACAACATCTTCATCAGAGATATTTTTAGGGATATGCTTTCAACAAAGCTTCTTGCTTCACTTCTATCACTTCCCTCCCCTTCAGAGGAGAAGAGGTTCTTGAAAAAGTTGTAGAATTGTTTCAGGATGTCCTCTTGAGAGCTGAGAAGATTCTCACCATCCCATATTTGTCCAATATGCTCCTTTAAGTTTTTCTCTCTTAGGAATTTAAAAAAGAACTTGGATCCTTTGTCATCGACTTTTAGTCAGTTCACTTTAGCACAGACCCTCATGCCTTTGATTTTACGAGTTTGAATTCTTCTCAGGTAGTCTCTGGCTTTCAACAAATCTTCCCTTAAGTCAATGTCACCCGGTGTCTCTTGAAGTTTGGATTCAGCCTCATCTAGACAGTTTTGTAGATCATTTTGCATCTTTCTGCTGTCTAAAGCCTTCTTTTTTCCTACAATTTGGAACATATTCCTCCAGGAATCAACATTGGCATTCCATCTTTCAATGGCAGTGGCGTCCTTGAGCATCCACTTATTTATTTCCCCGATTGAGGAGATGGCCTCCTTGCAATCAGCATCTTCAAGAAGCATGGTGTTGAGCTTAAAGGCCCAGTTCTTGGTTGAAATCATGGGCCTGTCCTGGAAAAATGCAAGTTCCGCTTTGATAGGGCGATGATCAGAAAGGGTGTAAAGGTGGACGCAAACCTTAACACCTTTTTCATTGGAAGTGATATTGAAAAAGTCTTTACTAGCATGGAACCTATCCAACCTGGAATAAATTTTGGCATTACCTTTTTGTGCATTGCACCAGGTAAACCAAATATCCTTACACTCCTTTTTAGAATTCTCCATTGGGTCAATTAGATTGAACTTGTGTTTCAATCTGAGCCAAAAGTGTTTCTCATTTCCTTTCCAAAATAGGTCTATCCCTCCCCACTTGTCTTCAAATTTCTCAATCATGTTAAAATCTCCTCCAAGCACCCAGGGGATCGTTGGCAGGTTAGCAAGCCATTGTCAAAGGGTGATTCTATCCATATAGTCATTAGGAGCATAGACTGAGCAAATTCCAAACTCCTTTTTTTTCAATGTCACCCACACAACTCTGTTGCATGGGGAACACCCGGATCCAATTAAGAGTTGAGTCCATTGGTTGGCAATTAGAATGGCTGACCTCCCCCTATCCCTTTCATGTGCAGTGGAGAATGAGCAAGCCTCCTTCCTAACAAACTTGAGGTTGCTTTCAAGAGAAAACCCAATAGCCTTGGTTTCCTGAAGAAGCACAATTTATTTACTTTTTTCTAGATTTAAAAACCTTCTAATTATATATTTTCTGTCAGGGGATTCAAGTCCGCTGACATTCCAAGGTATACATTTAAGCTTCATCATCATCGGTCATGGGGTTATCACTTTGGTCACTCCTGAAGTTTTCAAAGCACTTGGGTAGCTTTTCTTCCACCGCCCACTTTTTGGCTACGGGGGATTGGACCATCACACTCCTTTTCTTCCTTTTGCTAAATGTGTTTGTTCCTTCTTTGTTTGGGGCTATTGACTCTTTGTATTTCCTTGGTCTTCCCGGACCATTTTTCTGTTTGGGAACTGTTTCCAACTGCCCCAATGTGGCATTCTCATTAGCAATTACACCCATAGCCTTGGGGTCCTTGCTTTTTAGGATTCCTGGGGGGACCCTCAACCCCCAAGAATTCGGCCTTAGATGGAGGGGGACTAGCAGCCAAATCAAGCTTGGTAGTACATTCCTACTCAAACCTAGATGACTGGCCAAAGACAGTGATGGGGGAGATAGTCTGGCCAGGGGACACAGAAGGATCACCCAACGGGGTAGGAAAGGAGTAGGCCCTCACTTGTGAGGCCTCCATCAGTAGCTTAGAGGCATTTGCCTCTACGGTAGGACAGTCCTTCGACGCCATTGAGAGGTCTTTAGGACCCTCGTCCAAATTATCACCACCAGCACAAACTCGGCCTGGAGGGATCTTTTCAAAAGAAAACTAGTTATCGTTTCTTTTTAATTGAAATTCAGTGATTTTTGGGCCCGAATTTGGCATGCCCAACAAATTTTTGATTTCTTTCTTAAGTTTTTTTAAGACAATCTATTGTGCATTAAGTCTTTCTAGCGGCAAGACATCCCCGGTCACCTGCTAGGTCGACAATGGTCTAGGAAAAGGCTGTGCCTTCAGAATTTCATTATCATTATTCTCAGGGGGTTCGTTATTCTCAAGGGATCCAAATGGGTTGTTGAGGGCCACGTCAACCTCACTATTGTGCGAGGGGCGATCTTTGACCAAGCCTTCGACAAAGGAGGTTGTCTCTCCAGATCTATCCCGCATAGGAGATCTATCACCGACCTCATCTTCGCCATTTGGAGTAGTTTCTTGTTGAGTCCCCATATTACCCATCCCCGGTGAGCCAGTTGTGGAGATGCAACTAGGGTTAGGAGCCTCATGTTCTGATTGACGGGGCCCCAAGGGAGCTTTTTTCTTCTGGATAACAAGGCAATTTCTTCTTAGGTGGCCTTCCTTTCTACAAAGGAAGTAGGTGTTGATCCCACCCAAGATTTCTAAGGGGCAAGACAAGATACCAGATTCTTCAACGATATTAATGGAACTCGGGAATTCGATACCGGGGTCAAGGGAGACCAAAACCCTCGCGTCAAGATTCAACAAAGTGGATTTGGTTTCCTCAACGCTAATGACTTTTCCAATCGGTTCAAGGAGTTGCGAAAGTAGCCTCTAGAATTCGGGGGGGTAGGATTTTCACCACTACCCATCTAGGACATGAAAGGGAAACTATTTCATCCGCAATGGTTGAGGATGACCGAGGTAGGCCACGAAAGGCACACCCTCCTACATTCTAGTAGGGTTTTTCCAACACTTTTTTTTGCATTTCAAGAGACTTTTAAAAAATGACAAATAATCCTTTCTGTATTAATCTACAGTATCATATGTGAATGCCAAATTTATTGTTTCAAACATTAGAAAACCATGAATCAAAGAATTTTCTTGCTGGTATTTTGTTTATCTACAACCACAAAAAAAGTTGTGGAGTCTTTTAGCCTGGATCTTTCCTCACAAATTGTTTCTTTCATTACGGGATTAGGAAGCAAGAACAGATCTTTAGGGAAAACATAGGGGTCCTTACCTTCCTCTCCATCGTCCTCGCAGGAACCCCCATCCACCACGAACTTCGCATCAATAGGAGCCACAAACGTTTTAGAGGCTTGCGCTGTAACTGTATCTTTGAACATTTTTCGCAGGATGGGAGTGGGAGACATTAGGGTTGTCTTCTAAACTAGGTTGAGTGGGGGGTATCATACCCCCCTCCATCAATGGTGAAAGGACACTAGGGTGCTATCAAGGTCAAGGCCAGCCCTTCGCACAAGTGAAGTAAACATAGGGAAGCGAAGACAGAAGCAAAACCGCTGACACAAATGAAAAACAAAAAAAATGAATGACTATAGTTTGGGGACAGGGGGCCTATGGCCACAGAAACCTGTGGTGGGGAGGGTCCTGCCTCCCCATGCCTCGAGATCCACACCCGCGTCCGGATGTCAACCACATACACAAAACCCTAGGTCTTCGCAGAGCGACTCCTTCCATAGATTTTTTTATAATTTTTTTTTTAAGAAAGAACTTGAAAAAATTCTTCAAAAACTTGAAAAAAATCATCAAAAATTTGAAAGAATGAGTTAAAATGCATACCTTAGGTGATTAGATCTCCTTTGTGCAAGCTATCCTTGATTCCTTTTGCACTTTGATTGATCTCTTTCGAAAAACCAACAACCTTCAAAATGAAAAAATGGAGGCCAAATGTATTTCAATAGAGCAATAAAATGAGAAGTGAAGTGTTGAATGAGGGTTAGGAGGTGTTTTTAGGTCTAAAAGGAACTTTTTGGCAACTTATTTTATGTTTTTTAATGTCTTTTTGCCGCCCAATGCTCACAGGAGCGCTTGGGAGTGCCCAGGAACCATGGTGAAATATCCCCCTTAGTTTTTTTTAAATTATTAGCACATTAACTTCACCGTTAGTGTTAGCCCAACAAATATAATCAACTGCAAGGTAACCCTTCACTTTCTGATCACCAAGATCCTAGTGTGGGTAAGGTGAGAGCATACAGTGCGAGGGGATCATTAGAAGAAAGCTGAAACTGAAAGTACAATGCTGTAGGCGGCTAGTCGACCATGAAGGAAAAGTAAAGAACTCAACCACTTTGCAGCAGGAGTGGAATTACAAATTTAAACAACTAGGCAACACGCCAACCATAAGAGCAACTTGACCACTTATTCAACAAGAGTGAATAAAAAAGCTGAAAAATAAATACAACTCAACCACTTCTTCAGCAGGAGTGAAAGATACAGGAAAATATGTAGCACCCCTCCATTTTTGGCTCTTTTGGTCGGACAGTGTTTTTCTTTCTTATGCTTTGTTTTTGTTATTACTTTGACTATGGTACTTGGTTACTATTTGATCACAAACTGTAAAGCGATGTGAAGGTTATATTTTGATATGATGGTATTTTAGTCTAATGTTATCATTATGGCATGCTTTGAATTAGCTTAGCAAATATTTGAATTAATGATGCTTTATGCTTTTGAGTATATTATTGATGTTAGATTCGTCAATTAGTAATACTGTATTGGTGAAGGGGACGGGATTGCACCACTCGCTTGCGAGCGCCCCGTGAGTCTGAGATTTCCTCTTCACGATGTGTTTTATTATGTTATATATATGCATGTTTGATATACTCTTTGTTCGCAGGTTGACAGGTACAAGACATCGATTCCACTTGGTTTCACAGGTTTGAGCGTGTCCATTGGCCAA
The DNA here is from genome assembly GCA_007258455.2 of Sequoia sempervirens. Lineage (NCBI taxonomy): Eukaryota > Viridiplantae > Streptophyta > Pinopsida > Cupressales > Cupressaceae > Sequoia > Sequoia sempervirens. Next base: position 18,336 of record VDFB02103208.1, on the reverse strand, counting down.
TGGTATTCGATTGGAAGATAGTAGCTAGGTTTTCCGTGCCAAGTCATCACCCTAGTCATAGTGTGTTGTCGGATTTTAGTCGGGTTAAGTTGCTTCTTTGTTGTTCATCTCTCCTTGATTTATTTAATTGCAAGTTGAAAAAGGTAAATAAATGGCTTTATGTATTTACGTTGTTTATTAAATAAATCTAATTGTAATGTTAAAAATGTTATTTAATTTATTAATTAATTTAATGTAATTAATAAAATAGTCTAATCTTGGATTAGATTTATTTTATTGATTAATTAAATTAATTGTGTTAAATCGATTAATTAAACTTATTTGTAGAGTAAATAAATTAAATGGTTCATGTGTTTTGAAAAAATGCATGAAATTAAAAGTGTTAAATGATTTTTTTTGAAAAAGAAAATTTTAAAAGTTTAAATGCTTTTTGAAAAGAAACTATTAAAAGCTTTAAATTCATTTTGAAATATAAATTTTAAAAAAAGGTAATAAAGTCATGTTGAAAAGAAATTTGATTTAAATTTTTTTTTTTTTAAAATATCCTCAAAATGGATAGAAGGGAAATAACTATGGTGGTTGTGGGATATTTTGGAGGTTGACTAAATTTGGGGAAGATATTTCATTTTAGAAAAAAAATTGTTGTTAAAAGAAAATAAAGGTATTCTTGTTTTGGACATGCATTATTGGATTTGGGTGAAGACTTTGGAAGAGCTTTGGAAAAATTATCTTGCAGGGAAGCTCAAATTTTCTTCTTCAAGCTTCAGATCATAGGTTCTACCTTGTTTTGTTGTTTTGAAAATTTACATTTTCAGTTTTGAAAACTTGCTTGGAAACAATCTGAAAACCCTGTTGAACACATAGAAAAATTTTAGATTCTTGTGGAAAATACAAACTCTTTAACAGAAATTTGAAATCAAGAAATTAGTTTTCTTTTTGAAGATTTAACAATAGAAATTACTCTGTGTTTAGATTTAAAAAATTTCAGAAATTTGGAATCAAGAAATTAATTTTTTGAAAATTTGTGGGAAAAATTTGTCCAATTTGAGTGTTAAATGAAAATTTTGTATATATATATATATATATACATATGTTTGTTTATATATATATATACAAATTTTTGTATGAGTTATTTGGAAATTTTTTCCCTGTATGAAAGAAAATTTCTGTCAATATTTTTTTGATTTTTGGGAATTACCAGAAAGTTAGAAACAGAGAAATTTTTCTGTGTTTATATAAAAAAAAAAGATTTAATTTTTAAAAATTTTTGGTTTGGTGGGGGGCGTGAGGGCGCAGCTGTGGCTGCACACAACCACCCTAGTGGAGGGCCCACAGGGGAGGTTGGGCGTAGCCTATGGCTGCGTCCTCCTTCCTTTTGGGGGTCCATGGCTTATTCAAAATCGCTTTTGTTTTTTTTATTATTAATATTATATATTTATATATAATATATATTATATATTTTAAATGATTGAGAATTCAAATTGATTTTAAAAATATATATATTTAAATAATATTTATATATTTAAATATATATATATATATATATAATTGTATATACATTGAGTATACGATTATATATATGTATGTTTAACATATATTTATATTTAAATATATTGATCCTAAGATTGTTATTTTATTATAATTGATTGAAATAAAATTGATTTTATTTCAAATTTGATTTTGATTATTATGGATAATCGAGAAAAATGGAATTAAATTATTAGTCTAAGTTCCTTAATGTTGCCAATGTAATTTTAATTACTTTTGAGTATTTGCAAATAATGTTAATTATTTTTATTGTTACATGCAATATATCATTGTTGTGCTTGGATTTAGGAAATCCTAAAATAGAGTATTAAATTGCCAAATTGTCTTTTCATTATGTGATTTCTCTCATTCTTGACGTTGGGTAAATGGAGTTATCTGTTTATGTAAGTCTTCTAGATGGGGTTTTCATTTATTTGTGTGGGTTGTCGTAATGTGTTAGTCAACCTTTGGATTGCTTTGGGTAGTGCATCTAAATGTATCTAGTTAGATACCCGATTATCACGAACGGGATGTGTTGACTCTATGTCGTGGATAGGGATTTAATATCCTTAGGTCGCACTTGTGTACCCTTGGGTTGTGGAGTTATTCCACGTGTTGTCTTAGAGGAGTGGCTTGCAATGAGGGCTGACACACAAAGTGGTGTCAGGGTAACTCATTGTAAGTGTAAGAGACCAGGTGTCTCTCAACCCAAACCCTTGACGGAATATGCTGATTTTGTTTGTTTTTATATTTTTTTGTGTTTTGATCATATATTGCCAATGGTTTGATACAACAATATAATGCCGCAAAATAGGAGATGTTGCAATAATAATTTTTTTACTCAAAACTGAAATTGCATTGGAAATACACAGCTGAAAATTCCAGATTTTTATACCAGCTTAAATACTCATTATTTTCATAATGTATTGACAACCCAGTTCATAAAATAACCCCTATTATCTAAAACAACAATACCCAGAAAATCTAGGAGTTACAATTTATAAACTCACAGGTAAACATGCCTTGAAACCCTCTGATCAGCTACAACAGACTTCATATCAGCATACTGGCAAATTCTGGAAATGATCACAGCAAGAGAAACCCTCTCAAAATGTCGATGAAGCAACACCAACCAAGCACATCACTGTAGCGAATCACTGTAGCGTTTTTACTGTAGCATGGGTACTGTTCATGCGTCACTGTAGCGCGGGTACTGTTCACACGTCACTGTAGCAGCAGATCAATAACTTCTGATTTTTCTTCTCCAATGGTGGTTATTTCAACAAACTAAAATCTGCTCTTCAAACCCTGATGATTCTTCTCCAATAAGCACAAATTCGTGTATGAAGCCAACTAGATAGCAATCTTAAGCTGATCTTTCACAACTTCAGAAGCTAGACTAAGAAGAGGTATCGTTCTCCAAAGGCTGGTAATCTGCAGAAACCCTTGTTTCTCACAAACTCCAAAGCTTTCAATAAAAGACAAAGTTCAATAATCATATCATAATGAATTCTTTTTGCCCTTTGAAAGCTTTTATAGCCTCTTTGAGAAAATCGACCTATTTTGGCTTTTAAAAATCATTTAAATATTATAATCTTCAATTTGCATTTAATGCCCTCTCATTACCTTGGTTTATGTGCACATAATTAATTTATATCATTAAATACACTTTTAATGTGTCATTGGCCCCATTCGAATATAAAGTTAATTTATAACTTTATATTATAATCCTTTTTAATATAAAGTCATTTTATAACTTTATATTATAAACCTTGTTAATTAAAATCATTAATGACACATTAAATATTAATATCTCCATAAATATGCATCCGTTAGCCATGCCAACTGAAACCAAGGTCAATTTTGCCAAACTCTGAGTGATCAGACGCCCTGCCAAAGTAACTCCTAATAGCTGACTTACTATAAATAATAAGTACACACCATTGAGTCTAGAAACAACTGCAAAGGTCCAATCAACGGTCGATACTGCAAATATGCTTTGTTCAGGTGCCCTGCTAATATTGGAAACCTCGACTCCCAAAATAGTAACTTACTATAAATAGTAAGTGTGCCAAACTGAGTCAAATAACCTGTGCAAAGGCTAAAACCTAAATCTAGCTGAGTAATGTCTCTAATCACTGGGTGACTGCCACAGAAGACCCTCTACCCATAACTGTTAGCCTACGAGGGTCGAATGATAGGCTAATCCTTACAAACTCTGATGCTCACAAAATGGGGACATTATAGTAAGTTAATCCAGTGATAACATAAATAAATTTATTAGAGGTTTAGGCAGTATCAAACATGTAACAAGATTAATTTTGCCTCGCTCATGGACGCAAGGGCTTGTATAGACTTGGGATGGGACAAGAAGGCCTGGAATGGCAAGATCGTTATCTCGTCTTTACGAGATAATTGATTCCGCATTGGTTTGCATGAGGGGCCGAGAGTCGTTAGAGGTTTCCAGGATATCTCGAGATGGGGGCCGGGACCTAGGAAGACTTACCAAGATATTCCATGTAACATTGTGATGACACTTCTCCTAAGTCAGCAGTATGTTTATATCAGTGGTGTAATTGATTATTTAACTTTGGAAGCATTGTAACCATTGTGTTAAGTGTTGTTGTGTTTGTATTTGATTCAGATTAGTTCTGTATTAGCCTGCGTCTAGAGGTAGATGGTCTTGTCTAGGAATCCTTGTTATTATCTCCTAGCACGGGGGGTGAGCCTTCGAGTATCACATGGTTGGGTGGAACGTGCACCTTACTTCATTGGGTTTTCTTCTTGTTTGTGTGGATGAGATTTCCAGTTGGAGAGCTCGTGGTATCCAATCTCATTTCATGTTTTATTCATTTCAGTTGGAAACTTGTAATTAATTACCCCTCATTTGTTATCGAGGTGGAAGATGTATTATGTAACCATGTTTATTGGATTTACCTCATTCAGGGAATGAGAGTTGTAATCTTATTGTTAAATTATGTTATTTGAAAACATGTGGTATCCTTTATTCTTTGATGTAATTTATCATGTATGGAATGTATGTGTTCTTAATTTATTAAGTAATTAAATGTTATGGTTTCAATTCATGTTTCTTGTTTGGGTTTTAAGTAATCTTAGTCTCGTAACCTTAGAGGTTGTTGGCAATGGGTAGTGATCTTGCATGTTATTTGTACTTAAAAAAAAAAATTAGTACGTTTGAGTAGTTAATTGCAACTTCCTCTAGGGTTGTGTGGCAGGGTGTTACAAAATAAGTGCAAAATTATTAAGGCTGATTAGTACTACTAAATCAGCATTACAAAATAGTGTTTTCAACTGCACAATAGATAAGTATAAGTCTCCAAAGAATTCCAGAATGTTAGAGAAATAACTCTAACTAATACAAGATATGCAAATACAGAAAATATATCCAGAAACAAGAAATTATCAGATCTGATAAGAAACAACAACAAACAGAAAATCAGATCAGCAGGCTATGAATTCACCAAAATGATCACAACTTCGTCAATACAGCTCCGACTGACTTCAAACTGAATGCAAATGAAGCCAATAAATTGGGCAACCAAGAACCAATAAGAAGAAAATTCCAAAACATCTTAGAATTTTTGGCACGAATCCCAATGCACATCACTTGAATGGTATGGCCTCTTGAGGAGGTCGACCTCTTCTTAAAAATCAGAAACTCAATGATAAAATTTGCAAATTGGAGAAATGAGGTGCCTTAAATAGTAGTACAGTTGGCACAAATACCCAAAACCAAATTAAATTCGCTCGGGAAGGTATGAACAAAAACGTGCTTCAGCCAAGCACTTCCAGCAACATAAAAATCAGATTATACAACAACAATCTGTAATAAAAAATCAGAATTAAACTCAATCTGCACTCCTGGATGAAGCACAGTGTTCAGAATCCAGCTAGGTACTATCTTTCAAATACGAAACTGAATGGATGGAGCTAGGAGGTATGCATTCCTCGAAGCAATAGCTTTGAATTCAATTCAATAGCAATTCGATAAAATAATCAATCATGGATCCCAATGAAGGAGCAAGGAATTGAATAACTCTCTTCTTGGAATTTGAACCACTTCAGTAACCTCCAAGAGGGACGCCCAAATAATTATTTGAAATAATAATTTAAATCGCCTTTTTGATTCATCTCCCTAGTTGTCCAAATGGCTTAGACAAATATTTCTCTTATAAACATTTAATTCTCCGCTTTAGGAGTCTAAGTAAAATCCTCTCTTAAAAACAACTTGAAGTTATACGCCTAGGCATGGGGGTCCAAAGCATAGTTACAAGACTCGCCCAAACTCGGCGAGTACTTGCGAGTCCCGAGGCGAGTGACCCTAAACGAGTCCCATTTTTAGTGAATCGTTTAGGGTTACTCGCCTCAAGACTCGCAAATACTCGCCGAGTTTGGGCGAGTCTTGTTACTATGCTTTGGACCCTCATGCCTAGGCATATAACTTCAAGTTGTTTTGGGCTCAAATTGAATTGTCTTATTGCTAGAAATAGACATTGTACTAAACTGTTGAACTGCTGCTAAAAATAGCACTGCCATAAATAGCACTTACTAAAAATAGTGACTCCAAACTCATTTTAAGCACAATCCGGGCATCCGTCGTAACTTACTAAAAATAGTAAGTCCGAGAAAGGTCATCTGATGCAGATGTATGTCACACCATTTTGAAGCTCTCTAAAAACCCAGAAAGACCCAAAAACCTTTCTTGCATGCAACTCTTGATTGAAATGCATGTCACTCCCCTGAAATGCATGTCACATCCCTCTTAAGCTTTCTAAGAACCCAGAAAGATCCAGAAGACACATTGCCAAACTCTTGCATGCAAATCCTCAAAAGCTCAATTGAATCCTCCTATAAAATAGAAAACCCTAATTTCCACATCTGACTAGCCTAGAGGCCTCCGGAAATAGGCTAATAGTCACTGAAGAGCGTAGGGCTAAAATGGGAACATTACACCCAGGTTCCCCAAGCGCTCCCTAGGTGCTCTTGGGCGCTCCCTAGCACGCTCCCACTCCCAAACGCTCTCTGAGCGGGCATGAGGGGCATAATAGGAGAACTTGATAACTTAGCTTAATTTTTTATCTTGTTAGACATGATCGCTGATTTTTCTCCTTCCTATTTTTGTCTTTTTCTTGTTTTGTCTTATCTGTTTTTGTCTTATTCACTTCCTTAAATCATTTGCCGCTTTTCATAGATGAATTTTTCTTCCTTCTTCTATTTGTCTTAATTATAATTGTTGATTTCACAAGTGTATTTGCTTCCTTCTTCAATATATATTACTTCATTCTTGGACAATCTTGTATATACGTATATCTGATTTTGTCTTCTATGTCTTCACTCAAGCCTGCAAAAACTCTTCTCTTAATACTGCATTTATAATGGTCTGCTTCTTATACTTGTAATCTGATTTTGCTTCTCATGACAACCACAAAATGTAATTCGATGATGATTATATACTGGCCTTTGGCTGTAGTGATTTCCTTGACCAAAAGATCTGATTTCTTTGACACCAATGACAACTTCGTCTTCGCACCTTTGACATCAATGACAACATTTCCAACAAGTGTTTGTTGGCATCGTATCAATCTTTCACCCATAAATATTCAAGAAATAATATGGCCACTAGCCAGGCTTTCCCCCCTCCATGTGCATGGTGCTTGTTGGCTTCATATGAGGATATATCAAGGTTTACCAAATCCATTGTGTTGGTATCAGTTTTTCTGCCTCACCCACTAACCGAGGCCTCATATTCATATATATGTAATTGTTGTTAATGATATCATACAGCATCGATCTAATACTCTAGCTATCTTCCTTGGCGAATAAATTAAATGATAGCTATAAGCTATTTAATTTATAAGATCTCAAGAGGCATAATTATGATGTGTCACTTCGATTTGTTAAAGCAAATAATCAATAAATGTAAAGGCACGTCTCTTGTATTAAAGGCCGACCTCCTCCTCTTGGCGCGATTTATCTTTTATTGGATATACCTTATTCTAGCCGGCTTGTATTAAATAAAAGAAGGCGTCTCTTCAAGATGTATAAATAAGAGATCACTTTCTCATTGTAATCATTCAAGTTAGAAGAAAAGTTCAATTCATTCAAGTGCGAATTTCATTAAGAGCAGATTGCAAATTTATTCAAGGGCAGAGTTAGATATTGGGAGGTGCAGATTATTATCTGCCATTGCATCTTGTGTAGGTGCTGAAGATTGGCCTTGTTATTGGCCTCATTGTAAAGAGAATTGTTGCCTTTATTTATATATACAAGAGAGATCTTTGTTGCTGGGTTTTTCTCCCTCAAGTGGAGGGTTTTCCCAGGGTATCTGCTGTGTTGCTGTGTCTGATTTTTGAATTAATTTTCTGTGCATTATTCTGTTCATTAAAATTTACAATTGTAACCCATGCCACATAGTGCTTTAAGGTGTATCCCCTTTTATCGTTTGTCCATATATTCATTCTTAAAATATGGTCGATCAACATGCAATAATTGCCTTGGCACAGATTTTCTCTTTGCCTTTCAGTCAATACAAAAACACAGACACATTCAAATAGTGGCAAGAAAGAGAGGGAAAGCACTGTATAAATTTGAAACTTCAGAAGACAATAAATCAACACTGAAGAGTAATGAGCAGCAAAAATAAAACCATCTTTTCAAGCTCAGATTTCAGAAGAATATCAGCTGAATATCAATTCATCAAGCTACTCAATGAATCAGTTCACCAAGATGCCCACCAAAGCAAATCTAAATAATGCAATAAGCAAGAAGCTCTCATCACAATCTCTTTAGAAAGCAAAAGTCCACAAAAATGGAAGTTGCTTCACAGTAACAAGTGGCTCTTCAGGCTCAGACAAGATATCTTAAAAAGATAAAACTCAAGGCCACAACTCAAAACTTCAACACCACATTTCAGTCACAAGCAAACATCATTTTCATAATAGGCAGCACAAGAAACAGTTTTAGGATGTGTGATAGTCAGGAGTACACATTGCCTTGAAGAGGACTTCTCTCCCCATTCTCGTGCAAATCTTTAATTCAGTTAAATGCTTTTGCACTCATAGGCCAACCCTCTACCCCCATATCCAAAAAAAAAATGATTTCATCCAGGTTTTTCTTTTTTATGATCTTTCACTCAATTCCCGTTTCCTAGGTATATTTGATTGTCATTGAATCTATGGGTGGTTTCTGTCCTTTTTTGACAAATTCTTCTTTATAGGTTTTGATGAGAGACTTTCTCTTTCCTTCAGGATCTATAGGAATTAATTCCCTCAACTAATTCAGTATGGCCTCCATCTGCACATCTTGTTCTGCAATCTTACTTCCGGGAATTCCCTTTCCTAGTTAATTTACTTCTTGGTCAGTGCATTGGTTTCTTGGATCCTGATTGACTTTCCCTCTTAAGCATACGTCAGCTTCTAAATCCAAGTTTATCCCTGCTTTCCTTGCCGTTGATGCTATTGCCTACATTCATTTAGTTGCAGTTCCTCTTTCCCAGTCACCGGGCTACCTTCTACATTTGATGTTTCCCACACTTCCATGCATCTCAAGAGAAGATTTTCCAGTTTGGGTCTTTAATTATCCGAATGTGATTTGTTAGAAGATTTACACTTCATTAAATAAATTCTGCTTCTATTGCATCGCTCTGATTCAATGCTGATTTGGATTCTCTTGGATTTCTGGATGCCGCCTCTGTTGACAATTGAGGCACTTCTGCTGGGTTGACCTTGTTACAGCTTCATGGAACCAAACACCCCCTTCTACTTTAATCTATTTTTGGCAATCCTTCAGTACTTGTGATCTCCACACATGCACTAAAGGGATCATGGCACCTTTTGTGGTTGATATAGACAAAATATCAACATGAGAATAATTTATCAAATAATTGAAGGGCATGATCAACATAAATATGATATCCTTAGCATAACCTTTAAGATACCAGTAACCAGTTTCTCATGATTCACCGACTATTAATTTGGTTAAGCTTTGTGTTGGCATTTAAATTCGCACCTCTGGAATGCGTATTTGAAACGGACAGCTATGCACAGATAAACTACTCTTCAAATTAGGAGGGGAAGCTCCCTCTTGCTGATGGTGTTTGAAAGAAAGTAAACTAAAACTAAGTTGCCTATCTTTTTGATCAGCTTAGAGCACAAGGTTTATTAAACACAAACGCCGCAGCTGAGATTTTCTGTTTTAAGACTTCAACTACGACTAACTTAAACTAAAGACGTTTTTGGCTTCTCAAGTAATAGCAGAGCAAGAGAAGCTAGAAATTAACAAGGTAGATTTTCTGACAAAAATACTTCGATAATCTCTCTCTCAACGAACACCTACACACTTCACTGTAAGTTGAAATAAAAGATCATAAAAGCAGGAACATAGATAACGGAAATTTTGAGATTTTGGACCAAGGAAAAGAGGCTCATGATTTTATTAATTCAAATCTCGAACAAAGCTCACTTCTAACATGCCTCGAACAAGAAATGAGCTAAAGAGGTTTGCAATCTGCTCTTCACACAATAGAAACAACAATCACACTAACTCCTTTTGTTGGCTAAAGAGGCTCAACAATTTGCTTTATCACAACACAATTGAACAATACTTGAGTAACAAATAGAAGGCAATAATAGTCGCTGCCTCTCACTAGCACGTTCTAACATTGGAAGTGAACTCTGACATCAATAACAACTTGCTGCAATGCAGGCTCGCAATTTGCTATCACACAACTGCTAAAGAAAACTAATGAGCAAAGACTCTTATTTATAGAGAAGCAGAGGGAGTAGGGAACCCTAAAATGTCCTTGCTTACAATCTAGGGCTTGCTCGGCCAGCGCTTTTATTTCTAAATCTAGAAAGAAGATAACATCTAACACCTAAGAAAGCAGGAAAAGCGGGAAACGCCAACTATTACATTTATCTTCTTTCTCTTCTTCAAAGAATGGATAAGAATCGCTCCAAGAATAGAAAGAAAGTTTTAAAGAAAGCTTCTAGAAGAAAGCTGCTTTAAAGCTCAATCATATCCGCTTAAAAAGAAGGAAACCGATAATCGGGTCGTGCATTGATACTATCTAAGGCAATATTCTAATTCTCCAAGATCTTCTTGCCTTCTGTGATCAAACTTAGAGAATCTTTCACTTCTTTGGCTGCTTTATGAGTTATGTTCTTGAAAAACATCGCTGCTCGAAAAGATGACTCACCAATTGATAACTTGGCGGCTCTGCAACACCTCTCTTGATTTCCAATAGAAGAGTATTGCACAACTCTTTTTCGATACCTTTCCTTTTTCTCATATCACACCTTCATATCCCAAATTGTGACGTTACAATTTACCATTACTAGATAGAGTAAATGTGAATTCTCAAGGTAAATTAATGATGCTTGTACCTCGTTTTCAATATGAATGTTGTTTCATTTGATGTTATTCTTGGTGAAATACTGCATAAAGGAGAATATAAGGTTATTGATTTATGAATAATCTAACTTTTGAAAAGTTTCATGTATTCTGCTTTGTTTTGAGCATATGATTCCCGTTGTCGTGACATGGTGTGCAGGAAGCAGGTTCGTACCTCCAGGCAGAGGAGAGATATCACTCGGGGAAGAACTTGGTCGGGTAAATAGTGATGGATACCAACTGGACATACACACACAAACCTTAGAACTGTGTAAGCTAAGTCATTGTTCTGGTTAAAGGTAAGTCATCTGTAGGCTTGTCTAGTATCATTAGAAGTCGTGTCTTCTTCTGAATGTGTAAACAAGTGATGCTTGCCAGTATAACCTTATAAATGATAAGTTCTGGTTAGAGGTGGATATGTGTATTTGTACATACGAATACGATATGTACAAGTACCCATAAGTACATTCATGTCGATACAAACGTATTAAGCAGATGGATATGCCATATGTATGTGTCGATATAAATGTATTTATGGATACTTATACATGTAGTATATATACAGATATATATACAAGTATACATACCCACGGCTAACGAGATAAATGAATTATATATTGTAACGATATCTTGCCTCTAAAATTATACGAATACATATATATAAATTTACATGTTTAATGTATAATGTAAATGAATATATATGTATTAGTATAAAGATAAGTATTTCAATATATTTAATATTATATTAAAATATTAATATAATATAGTTTAAAATGTATACAATATTATTTAAATTGATAATTTAAATAATTATACATAAACTATATTATATAAGTATTTTAATAGAATATATAAAATATATTTAAATAAAAGATCAAATGAAATGTAAACTAAACATTTTAAACACTTTTATAAATAAGAATGCAAATCTGGGAAGAGCATAAAAATCGCGAAATTCTTAAAATCGCGGATTTCTCAAATGAATTCGTTGAAATGTTAAACTTCAAATTTGAGCTTGAATAAATGCGTCATTTTTACTTTGAAAACTTTATTAAAATATTGAAGATTTACCAAAGCGAAATAAAGAAGAAAAAAACGCGAAAATGCTGAAGGAAAATGAAAAACGCGCAGAGAAATCGCGCGACTAGGGCCAGGCGTCAGAAAATAGATGAGATATTTCATGCTTTGCAAAAAGAATGAAATGTGGACGCCATTTGAGCAAGGAAAAAGTCTGAAATGGAAACTTGGCATTTAACCTAACTGTAAAAACGCGCCAGATTGAGAGTTGTCACGTTTTTAACAGTCTGAAACAAATTCGAAATGAAATAAACTTCTTGCTGTCAAACATGGAGGTCGAAACCCTCACCATATTGATACACGTTTTTAGTTTGAAACATTCTTCAACCTGCTGGCAGTTCTGGCGCCATAGAAGGTGGAAATCAGTTTTAAAATTAACCTATAAATATACCTGCGTTTGGCATTCTTACTCACACAAATTTACAGTCAAGTTTTCTTGAGCATTTTATAGCTAAAAAGTGAATTCGCCATAGTAGAGAAATTGCTAAGTTATTTTGTTAATGTGAGGTATTCTCTGAACAAGAGAGCAGAAGTTTGAAATTGCTGGTAATCTTTGAATAGAAGAGGAGTAATCAGGAATTGCCCTTTTACTGTGTTGAGTATTTGGTTTCAAGAATCCAAGCTGAAAGTGATCTGAGTAAAGGCCAGTGAAGGAGCTATCTTCCAAACCTGTGGAAAAGCTAAATCAGGCATGCTAAACTCTTACTTTACATATTTAGCTAGTATTCCAGAGTAATCTGATAGGTCTTTGAATTATAGTCATGGCTGGAAAGAAATGAGTTTGATTGTCTTAAGATTGAATTAAAAAGAATAATAGTTTCTTAACCATTATCAGGAATATAGTCTTTTCCTGGCTTTTGTTGTCAGTGGTGTACGTTTTACATTAGTTAATGGAAAGTAATCTGCATTGTGTTTAAATGGCTCTATATAATGAGCATATGCTTGGGTATAAGTAATAAGTACTAGGAGTGAGTCAAGAATAATTGCAAGTTATAGTCTACATCTAAATACAATCAACTTAGTCAAGTTATTGTATCCCTAGGATGTGTATATCCTGAATTAGGGTGTCAGTTGTAGTAACTTGTTAAATGGATTCTTCTTTCCAACTGTAAGATGTTGTAGGAAGTCTAGGGTACGGACTACCCCGATAGACCAACCTACGCGTAGAATTAAGATAGCCTTAAGTCAAGTTGATCCTGGCTAGTGAATGTGACATATGACCTATGTTCTTCGTTGAACGTAAACACTTTGGCCAAAGTAGTGTAAGGAACCATTTAGTTGTTGTACTACACTGTCAGTTCACCGTGATTCTGAAATACAACCTAGTTTGTGATTTGCCGATAGCACGAAAACTAGTTTTGTAGAATCACAGCACTATGTCCAGTTGGTAGTCATTAGAGGTTACCCAACCAATCTCTTCTTCGAAGGGAGGGCCGTTCATTGCAAAATGATCGTGCGGGGGACCGCATTATAAGTCCGTGGTTGGCGGAAAAACGCTCGAGTGATGTTTCTCCTCCACGAACACCCGACGGATGATCCAAAGCTTGACAGGACGAATTCCTGGACCTTCTTATTTCTATTGGTGTCAAAAGCCTACGGGCTATGTATGTATGTTTCTCTTCATGCTTTGTAATTTCATTTGAAATGAAATAGTTTAAAGATGCAAAAGATGTTTCTTATTTATGTTTTTAAAAGAAATTGTTTAATCAAAATGGTATTGTTCTTACTTTTATGTATGAATTGTAAAGTTTTAATTTTATCGTACAAGTGTGTTCTTTACATGTGGTATCAGAGCTACCAGGTTTTACACTAGGAACCTATGAGCTCATTACGCAACAATGCGTAAACCTTGTCAGAAGATAAAGGTTGGGAAAAGTTCTTGTGCCAGAATGGCAAGAGGAAAAGAACTGAGGAAGAAGTGAAAGGAAGATGAAACTCCTAGTAGCTTGTTAAGTTGGGACGAGTTAAGAGTTATCCCTGGAGTAGGAACTCCTAAACCAACAATTTATGTTAGTACCTTGGATTGCGGAAGTTTATGCAATCAAGTTATGAAGAAAGGTTAGGAGTAACCGGTGTATACCTTTATCCAACGAAATAGTTTTATGACTCTAAGGCAGCCAAAAGGAATAAGATAACCTTGTTGTAGTAGCAAACTATAGTTGCAGAGAGTCAGGAATTTTTGGATTTAGTGAAAACACTACGAATCTTTGTATATGCGGTGTCAGCATAAATTAGATTGAATAAGGAAGTCAACGAAGGAAGTATCCACGGGAGTTGGAGAACTCTTGACATTAAGCTAATTCTTATGTAAAGATAGGAGCTTGCAAGGAAAAAGAGTTAGTACCTTAGAGATAAGAGAAAAGACCAGAATGGTCCGAATTATGTAATCAATAAAGTGGACAGGGTTCCACTGACCAAAATCAATTAGATTATTGGAGTTTGATATTAAAAAGACCAAACAACTTTGGTATCTTAGAAGTTAAAAGTGAGGAAGATTCCAAGCATTGGAATTATGCCACTTGAAAAGTGACTGAATAATAAAGAAGCTTGAAGTGGTAAGTCAGGACGGTTTTACCAAAGGTTTAACAAAGATAGGTTTAACAAAGATTGGTTAGAGTATAAGCTAAACTCACCTTCATGTTTGTGAAAGCCAAACTTTTGATTAGAATGTTCCAAACGGAAAGGGAATACAAGTTTTGTACCCTTCGCCAAAGGGATGTTGAAAAGAGAATTGGATTAATGAAGTGACTCGTAAGTTGCTGATTATTCATTAGATCTAATGTGGGATAGAAATCAATGACAAATTTAACTTTGGAAAAAGTATATTTGAGATATGTCTCGAGACAAGGTAAAGGCAATGTAAAGCCAACAGTAGGGAATGACAAATCCTTACAAAAGAAGCAAGAGTTTGCTGGGAGTTCAGTTTTGAGTAGATCAAAAGCTGTGGAAACTCTAAGGGGGAAAGGAAAAGAGTAGGGTTGACTCAAGTTTAGTACCCCATTCAACAAAAGAACGTGAGTATGTTCTTAGTTTAGAAGAACTAATGTCTTCTTCGCAAGTCATGATGACAAATAAGTCATACAGTTTATAGTCCAAGAAAAGAAGTATTGGGATCTTCGGAGAAAACAAACCCATACTTAGGATTATTTGATCGAAAGATCAAACGATATTATCATATGATATCCACAAGGAAAAAGGTATTGAGAATTCTGGAGAAAGATAATCGGAAAGGTCTAAGATTATTACCTATTATCATCTCATACCTTATATTTAGTTGATTGGAAGAATCAAATGAAATTATCATTTGATGCCTAGAAAAAAAGATAGGCAGATAATTTGATCATGATAAGAAAGGCCGCCTATGAGATTGGCAAGGAAAGCTTTAAGATACTCATGACTAAAAGAAAGTGTCTCTACATTCCTATACACCTTATACCCGAGGATGAAAAGGTTTAACCATAAGCCATAAAGATGGAATGGAAAATAAGGTAGAAAATGACGCTATGCAATGCATCAATTATCTTTACATGGCTGATCACTTGATCACCGTCTATTTAATGAAAACACT
Source organism: Sequoia sempervirens (assembly GCA_007258455.2). NCBI lineage: Eukaryota > Viridiplantae > Streptophyta > Pinopsida > Cupressales > Cupressaceae > Sequoia > Sequoia sempervirens. The sequence continues at coordinate 2,753 of VDFB02103208.1, read as the reverse complement.
AGGTTTGTAATAACCTAGCCATGACATGAAGTTCATTCGAATAAGATCTTAGGATAAGATCTAACCCATTGAGTTGAGTTAAATAAATGACTACTCTCTAATGCCTTGTAGTTGGAATAAATCTACTTGGTTGAGTTGTACTTTCGGTCTTGATAGAGATATATAGAGGTAGAGAAACCTATAATATCAGACTGTTCAGCGATTGAGAATTTAAGAGTTGGAAGGGAATATTGGGATTGTGATTCACCAATGGAAATGTGTATATCACTTGAATTTATGAGATTCTATGAGTGGAAACAAAGGTAGAATACTTGGTGAGTTAAAGAAGCTACTTTACACTCCAGGAAAGAAGTCATCGTGTTAACAAGAACGTTGTTGAGTGGCTCTTAAATTAAAGAGAAAACACTCTCAAAAGGAAAACATCCATTGTTATGTCGGAACAATATAACATTTTATGTGAAATAATGGGAATTTTTATTGAGTAAAGCACAGGGGATGTTACTTGAACTCAAAAGGATGTACTGAAATTGGAACTCTCCTATATGATTAAGAGAAATCAATGGAACCAACGAGGAATGTTCTTGCTCGGTAACTAGGTAGGTAATTAAATTTACTATTAGCTAGGGATCAATATGACGGAACATGGATTAACACTCAAAATGAGTACCAAAATTATCGGGAAAATTTGATTGAGTTAAAAGATGGATAACATCTTTGAAAATAATCCAAGGACAGAAGAGATCCAAGATATGGATGTCCTAAGATAAATAGGGTTTATCTCCGCAAAACTTATAACCATTATTATATGGGAATTAAAAAAAGCGTGAGATCGTAAAATAGGTTTTCAACTAGTCAAGGAATAGACTATTATTGGATGTAAAAGAACCTAGGTACCCAAAATTTTGAAGAATTTGGAATAGAACGAGGAAACTAATGTCAAAGTTAGGACATCGGAATGACAACAGGAATTGTTGGATGAGAAACTACTATAAACTTGGAAAGATAGAGTGCAAAGTTACACGGAATGTGGCAAGATAATGACTAGTATACCAGGAAATGAAGACCGGATGTCATCATCGGTAAGTCATGTATACTCTCTTAAGATTCCAAAGGAAAAATGGTAGAACAAGAGACAAATCAATCTGTCTATGTTAGTGAAACTGGCATAATGTTCAAGTAGACAAACTCATCGATGAAACCAACGTTTTTTGGAAAACTTGACTTACAGGATATTTGGTCCTAAATAATATATTGTGGAAAGTAGAGGCTTAGTAATTCTGAGAGGATATCTTAGTTTAAGCAATAGTGATAAGGTTGTATAAACCCTGATCAAACTACAGAACATTCAACGGATCGAATGTGCAGTATATTATCATGTATAGTCAAAAAAAGCAAAGATGGTAGAATAAGTCTTGAATGATTTATAAACTTCTAATATTGAAGTTTGGACCATTATATGATATAAAAGGTTAAAAACTCAATTAAGCTGAAAAGGGCTTAGAATTGAGTGAAACATAGACTTAATAAAATGTCAAAAAGGAGTAATAGATCAAAGTTATCAATGAAACTTTGAGATACAAAGCTCTCGTATGAAGCAGTATCAAGATTTGACAGGTGTCCAGGAGTAAAGTTGTGCTCTCGATGGACAAATAATCAAGTACAAGTACTATGTAGTAAGGATAATGAATGTGTAAGTGGCGGAAGGACTTGGTTTATGAGTTTTCTAAAAGTGTAAATACCAAAAGCGAAGGATTGGACCCACGATGTAGTGTACAATACATCGACTTTCCTTTTCTATTTGGATTATACTAAGGATAAATTCATGAAGCAATGATTTCCGATCACTGTGTGTTTGGTGTGATATATAGTTACTATTATAACTCGGATGTGTATATGTGTTAAAACTCTTTGGGAGAGTAAGTATGTATAAGGCATACAAGATTTCCCTATGCGATAGTGTGAACACTCGAAGCAAGTTCCAGGAAGAACAAGATTGCTACATAGGTTGAATACTTTATAAATCTTACGTAAATGTAAGTAACACCTTATTCGACTTTAACTATATGTTAAAAAGCTATACCTCATCGAGGACGATGATTCACAAGGGGGGAAGTATGTTACATCCCAAATTGTGACGTTACAATTTACCATTACTAGATAGAGTAAATGAGAATTCTGAAGGTAAATTAATGATGCTTGTACCTCGTTTTCAATATGAATGTTGTTTCATTTGATGTTATTCTTGGTGAAATACTGCATAAAGGAGAATATAAGGTTATTGATTTATGAATAATCTAACTTTTGAAAAGTTTCATGTATTCTGCTTTGTTTTGAGCATATGATTCCCGTTGTCGTGACATGGTGTGCAGGAAGCAGGTTCGTACCTCCAGGCAGAGGAGAGATATCACTCGGGGAAGAACTTGGTCGGGTAAATAGTGATGGATACCAACTGGACATACACACACAAACCTTAGAACTGTGTAAGCTAAGTCATTGTTCTGGTTAAAGGTAAGTCATCTGTAGGCTTGTCTAGTATCATTAGAAGTCGTGTCTTCTTCTGAATGTGTAAACAAGTGATGCTTGCCAGTATAACCTTATAAATGATAAGTTCTGGTTAGAGGTGGATATGTGTATTTGTACATACGAATACGATATGTACAAGTACCCATAAGTACATTCATGTCGATACAAACGTATTAAGCAGATGGATATGCCATACGTATGTGTCGATATAAATGTATTTATTGATACTT
>VDFB02103205.1:0-37204 GCA_007258455.2 Sequoia sempervirens | reverse complement strand
TTTTCTTCTTCAACTTAAATATGACCCTAAACAAGTCCTCTACCAACTTAGTTAAATTATCCTCCAAATTTTTCCTTGATTGATAAAAATGAAAAGTTGTCCAGCTCCAATATTTGCCTCCTTGATAAATGTGCAAAAACTTCTCCAAAATCTGCGATCCAAGTGAATCAAAATTATTCAAGTGTATTTGGAATAACTAGATCCTCTAGTTTAAATGAATCAAGTAGTAAACAAACAAGTTATTTCATTGTGGAGTTTGTTGTTATTTAATTCATAGGTATGCACAACATATCTAGTAATTTTAGAATTTTGGTAAAGTGTCAAAAAATGTATAAATATTAGAGGTATAATTTGAATTGAATTTTATTAATTATATTTGAATTGAATTTCAAGTTAGTTGTCGAAAATGTATAATAGAGACCATATAATTTGAATTAAATTTTCTTAATTAAACATTTGAATTGAATTTCAAGTTACTTGTAAGAAACGTATAATAACTCGATATAATTTGAATTGAATTTCAAGTTACTTGTCAAAAAGATTATATCTTGTTCTCAACTCAATGGTTCATGTTGCTTAAGTCATTTTTAAAAAAATATTTATTGTAATCAACATGAATGAACTTAATTATAAAATAGCATTGATTTCCCTAAAATTATACTAGAGATCAAATGTATATTGAATATAAGGAAATGTAAGTTGTAAGAGGCTTCAAAAAGAAAACATGTATGTATATTGAATATTTAAAGCAACGTGATACATATATTATGTAAACATGTTTAAACTATATGAAACACATGTATATATATGTAAAAGAATTCAATACACATAAACATAACACATATTATAAGCAAAGTGAAATGTATGTATATATCATATAAGAAAATATATGTACATATATCATATAAAAGCAAAAATGTAAATTAAAGATCATTCCAGAATAGAATTAAAGATCAAAAACAAGCAATGTATGTCTAGATTCATATAAGCAAGTGTAAGATCATCAAATATCAAATACTATTTTGAAGATCACTTCATATAATCAAATACATGTGATAAAAGATCATAAATCTAGAATGCATGGCCTATTGGCAATCGTTCACTTCCTAGACGAATGTATTATCCTCGAATGAGAACGGGTCCTCATTCTCGATGGATGTACTGAGCTCCAAATAAAATTGTGTACAGATGTGTTAAATACATATAATTTTTATTAAATAAATTTATGAAAGTTATTTTTAAAATGAACTGTATTTTTTAAATATCAATCTACAACTTGTATTTATCTATGCATATAAATATATATTTTATGAAAACTCATGTCCAACGTGATAGAAGTACCCATCCATCAGAGTCACATCATCATGCACATGATCCGACCAAGGCTTAGAGGATATGAGGTATGTCTCACCCATAACAATATATATACACACATATATATCGATCTAAATGAATATCTAGTTAAAAAGAAATTTAAAATAATGAAAAAGAATTGAAACATGCACATGCAATACATATTACGCACATCATCCATATCGAGACCGGAATCCTTCAACATTCGCCTCCACCATATGGACCAAACGATCAAGCGACGAATCAATATCTGCATCCATCTGATCTATCCCATGTCATGCTAGAAATGATGAATGTAGAGGACTATGAAGGTGAGATGGCACTGGTGATGATGAACCAGAACCAATCAACATATCGCGAAACTAATAGTCTCAAACACCGTGATGAATCAGAGGGTGATTCCCATGCGTAACTATATCGGCTAAGTGATGGGATCCTCGAACTGAACGACCTCTATGTCTCAAATGATCTCTAACATGCTCTATACCGATCCCATTGTCTGATGCAATGTGGGCATATGCCTCCAACAGGTCCTCAGCCAAACAATGTAGAGTCATGCGTGACATATCTCCTATAAGTGCATCAAGCTGTGTAGGAGTAGGGATGTCGGTCATTGTAAAAGGATCCATGGTGGTCCACTGTGCTGAAAATGGTGTGGATCAAGAATGTCTAGATATCAAATACTGACCTACACGATCATCAAATATCCTAGTGGTGGCAGCCGTAATGTCACCTACAGTGTCAATTGCTTCCTTTTGGGAAGCAACAACAACCTCATCTGCTATGGGGGCTAGAGCTGGGGTGAGAGCAGAGACCAATCACCAACTAATACCCTCAACATTGGGGGTGGTCGACCCGCCGACGATAGGCCATCGCAATCCTACCACGACACCAACATATGGTGGAATGTCTAGTTAACTTTGAGGCCCAAATGGACCTCGGCAAAGTAACTGAAAAAAAATACAATGGAATCTGGTCATTGTTTGGGGGTATACCATGTCTGTTAGAAATCGTGGGTAGATCAATGGAGGCCATAGCATGATCAACACATCTGGTGACCTGGTATCCCCTAACCTCACGCACATTTTGATAAAATGGAAAACAAGTGGCTTTTATCATTTCTTTGGTGACACTATCTTGTATTTGTTTAAGAGGAACGTCACCATGTACTTCTTCCCGCATGCGGGAAAGAATAGCAGTCACTCTGTCTGGGGAATATGCACTAGTCCTCTCAAGTTCATCTTTTAGTTTTTCTAGACTATGCAATATTAACATGCATGGTTCACTATATATCCTTGGGTTTGCACCTTGTGCTAATGAATCTCTTAATTTTTTTATCTCATTACTAGTATTTGCAAACAAAGATTCTAGCATAGGTGAAACATGATCTACATTTTCCATGTTATATATATACAGTACACCTAAAAAAATAATAAGACTTTGGTAAATAATATATCTAGATAAAAAGAATGCAAATCTAAAAGCTAGCAGATGGATGTGAAAAGTGCAGAGCAGGCGAAAATTGATTACGACGAGGGAGTCAAAAGCAACAGTGATAAGGCATTGGAGGCCCTGCTGCTGGAAGCAGAATCAAGGCATGATGTCCCCTGTAAAACCTGGGTCGTGGCTGGCAATGTCAATCTTCAGGTTTCCGATGACATCCCGGTTGTTGCCATTCCAGACTCGTTCCTGAACTCTAAGGTAGAAAAGCTCAGAAAGACTGCGGTCATAGCGAAATTCATTGGTATTTGGCCTCCTTTGAAAAAAAATAAGGAATGGATCACTAGTAAATGGCTGGGGCTGAAAGCCGAGGTGTGCTTCCTTGCCCTAGGGTTCCTGCAGATTGAATTTGAATTAGAGGCCCAGAGAGACATCATTCTGAAGGGAGGTCCTTGGTTTATGGGGAATTCGGGGCTTTACATTCGGACCTGGACGCCAGGTTTTGATCCTCATAAAGAATTGATTCGGCAAGCCCCTGTATGGATTAGGATGTTTAAGCCGCCGCTGGAGCTTTGGACGAAGGAGATTTTCAAGCTCATAGGTAATGCGCTGGGCTCCTTCATCTCCTGCTCTGAGGTGCCGCAGCTTGGTAAGGTGGCTCCCTTTGCAAGGATTTGTGTGTATTTGGATTTAAGCCAACCTCTTAAACATTCCATCTTGCTGTCCTCGGCAATCGGTTTACGGCTTCAAGAGTTGGAATATGAATGCCTTCCTTTTCGGTGTTTCAAATGCCGGAAGGTAGGGCATCTTGCGAGATCATGCGTTAAAACCAAGCAGCCGAAAGTAAATATTTCCTCAGAAGCAAATGGCGTATCCGTTCTTCATAAGGTTCCCGAGTCTCATGCGAAATCTGTGCCTCCGGAGTTGGACAAGTCGCCTACTTGGTCCCCAGCTCTGGGTAATCAGTATGTCTCCTCGCCGAAGAATACTGTTAAGGTGCTACCGCCTCCTCCAGCCATGCCCTTTGAGGAGGATAACATCTTTGTGTGCGAGGGTCTCTCTGAGTCCAATATAGCCCAGGGTCCTTCCTTGGTAACAAAGCGTAAAATTGCCTCCCTGCCACCTGGTGGGGCAGAAGTTTCAGACGAAGATGTGGTTTCAGAGGATAAGGAAAATGATTGGAAAATTCAAACCAGAAGCGGGAAGAGAGGCAAACAAAATATCTTAATGGATGCAGGGGGCCCCTCTCTAAGGGGCAGGAAGACGGATGCCAGTAAGGCAAAAAATGCTTCCTTGGTTGACATAGGTAAAGGGACGCAGGATACATTGAAAAAATTTGTGAAGCATGGGGGCGAGCACTCCCTGGTTCCCCCTAAGAAATGAAGGTTTTGAGCTGGAATGTCTGTGGCCTGAAGGGCCAGGAAAAGTACCGTCTGGTCAAACGAGTGATTGAGAAGGAAGCGCCCGATGTGTTCATGATGCAAGAAACTAAGCTAGGAAAGGAAGATATGTTCAAGGTTTTGAACAGAATCTGGAATTCGGCTAATGGCTATGCGATTGGCGCAGTTGGTTCAGTTGGCAGTCTAGTGACTGCCTGGAATAAATCTAGGTTTGTTGGTACTGAGATCTCAGGTGATGCTAATGCTCTCACCGTTGAATTAAGGCATGTTCAGGTCTCAAAAAGGTTCTTAATTACAAATGTTTATGGGCCAAATCAGGAAGGTGAAAGGATAAGATGCTGGAATCACCTGGTTGACCTTAGGGCCCTACATCCAGAGGAGAATTGGATTGTGGGCGGAGATTTCAACGCCATTTTAGCCCCTGTGGACAAAAAAGGAGGCAGAGCTGTGGGAAGCCTGGGATCGAATGGTTTTAGAAAATTTTGTGATGAGCTTTCACTGATAGATATGCAACCTAAGGTGGGCTGGTTTACCAGGTCCAATAGGAGGAGTGGGGATGCCAACATTTTGTGCAGATTAGATAGATTCTTAATAAACTCAGAATGGCTCTTGCAGCCGGTTACCTTCTTCTCTGAAGTGTGTGATTTTGGTGGCTCTGACCATTGGCCTATAAGATTGGTCAGTTCGATTGGTCAAAAGCCTAAAGGTATCCCTTCAAGATGGAGGCCTTCTGGTATGAGCATCTGAGCTTCCTTGGAGCCTTGGTTGGTTGGTGGCAGAAGGAATTCAAAGGGCATAAGCGTTTTATCCTTTATCAAAAACTTATTGAAGTCCGATAGCAAGCCAGGGCTTGGAATAGAAATGTTATGGGAAATCTTTTTGCTGCAAAAATCAAAGTAGAAGAGGAATTGGCCAAGGCCGAGCACGATTGTGCTAGCTCCGGTTTCTCCCTCCCTGCCAAGGAAAGGGAAAAAGATAAGCTAGAAGAATTAAACAGGATTCTGTGTATGGAGGAATTATTTTGGCTCCAAAAGTCTCGGATTAATTGGTTGAAGGAAGGCGACAGTAACTCCAAGTTCTTTCATATGTCCACTGTTATTAGGAGAAACCACAACAAATTATTGCAAATCGAGGTTCCGGGTGGTTCAACCATTGAAGATATTGACGCAATAAGGCAAGAAGGTAGGAGTTATTTTCAAAACCTGCTTGGTGCCACTGACGTGGTCGATCTTGATGCCCAAACCAAATGTCTATCAAATATTCCTACTTTGGTTAATGAGGCTATGAATGCAAAGCTGATGGCGCCATTCTCCAAGGAAGAAATTAAATCTGCTGCCTTTTCTCTGGGAGCTTTTAAGGCTCCCGGGCCCGATGGCTTTCAAGCTGGCTTCTTCCACAAGTTTTGGGATCTCGTGGGTGATGATGTCTGGCTTGCTGCGGAAGAGTGTAGATTGAGGAAATCTATGATGAGTGCTTGGAATTCAACGTCTATCGCTCTTATTCCCAAAATTAAGGCCCCCAAATATTTTGATGAGTATAGACCTATATCTCTTTGTAACTCCATTTACAAGATCATTGCCAAGGCTATGGCCACAAGGCTTAAGGTTTGCTTGGAAAATATTATCACTGAAGAACAAAGTGGCTTCTTGAAGGGCAGGAAGATTTTGGATGGTGTAGTTATTGCTCATGAAGTGGTTCACTCCATCAAAAGCAAAAAGAAGGAAGGAATGGTCATCAAACTGGATATGAACAAGGCTTATGATAGGGTTTCTTGGGCTTTTCTACTTGTTGTTTTGAAGCAAATGGTGTTTGGAGAAGCTTGGTGTAGTTGGATTTTTAGCTGTGTTTCCTCAGTCCATTATGCTGTTTTGATCAATGGTAGAGCGACTGATTTTTTCCAGGCCAAGCGTGGCCTGCGACAAGGGGATCCCCTTTCACCGTTCCTCTTCTTGATTGTGGTTGAAGCTTTGAGTTATGCTCTAAGGTCAGCCAAGGTTGAAGGTAAAATCAAGGGGCTGCAAGTTTCTAGTGGTTGCTCCAATCTCACCCATCTTCAATTCGTTGATGACACCCTTCTTTTTTGTGAAGTCTCTGTCAGGGAAGCCTCGGGACTAAAGAGAATTTTATCTGATTATGAGAAGGCTTCTGGCCAGAAAATCAATCTAAACAAATCTTGTATCTTTTTCCTTAAAGAGAATTGTCAAGATGCTCGTGAGGTCCAAAGAATCCTAGGGTTCAATATTAGTCTTCTTCCTAGCAATTATTTAGGCTTGCCATTGGTTAGCAGTAGGGCTTCTGAGGATGAATGGAGAAAAGTTGTTGATAAAGTCCAAGGTAAGCTCGCCTCTTGGAAAGGAAAATGGTTGTCTTTGGCTGGCCGTGCTACCCTGATCAAGGCTTCTTTGGCTGCTGTTCCAATATATACAATAACTGTTTTCAAAATCCCAAGCAAAATTGCTAAAACCTTGGAGAAAACACAAAGAATTTTCCTTTGGAGGGGTTCAGAAGATAAATTCAAATTCAATTTGGTCAAGTGGGTTGTAGCCTGCAAGCCCAAAAAGTTTGGTGGCCTTGGGTTTCGCAATCTCAAGGATATGAACTGTGCCCTGGGTGCGAAGCTGGGCTGGAGAGTGTATGAGGAAAGGGACAAGTTATGGAGCAGAGTAATCCAAGCAAAATACCTTCAAAACGATGCGGAGCATTTTTTTGAGGTGAACTCAGTCTTGCCTTGTGGGTCAGGCATCTCGAATTTTGTTAGAATCAGCTCTAGAATCCTTTTGCCCGAATTAGTTTGGCAAGTTGGGTTGGGGTCCAAGGTTAGGTTTTGGAGGGACCCGTGGGCTGCTGGAGAGCCACTGGTTAATATGCAGGTTTTTACCAACTTGGCTTCATTAGTTGAGCCCACTATGGGCGTTTTGGTAAGGGACTACAAGAAAAAGGTTGATGATAGATGGGCTTGGAAGACCCCAGAAGGGCTGGAAGGGGATTATCAGAGGCTTTGGAAAGATGTTTTATCCATCATCAGCAAGTCTCCTTTCTCAGAGGAGGCAGATAAACGGAGGTGGCAATTTAGTGGGTCTGGAAAGGCCGCAGTCAAGGAGGTCTTCAACAATTACTTCTGCAGAGGATCCAAAGTGGATCCCATGGTTATTGCCCGTATTTGGTGTAAGTATGGGTTGCCGAAAGCCAGCTCCTTCCTCTGGATTGCCTGGAAGAATCGTGTTCTCACTTGGGACAGACTTGTGAAGTTGGGTAGATCTGGCCCTTCTTGTTGCCCCCTCTGCAAATCTGCTTGTGAAAATGGCAACCACCTTTTCCTTTTATGTGACTATGTTCAGGTGCTCTGGGGAAGGTTTCTATCCCGCTGGAAGCTTAGCTGGGCTACTCCTAGGGATGTAAAGATGTTGTTGGATGGCTGGGACCTTAAAATAAAAAGCAAAGGTCTTAGACTTGTGTGGGACGTCTTCCCATCTCTTCTGATCTGGAATGTTTGGCTTGAACGAAATAGAAGGGTTTTTTGCGATCAGGAAAGAGATGCTGATAAAGTGTGGGATCAAATAGAAAATATTATTGGAGAATTAGGGGATATCAGGAAAGGTAAAGATTGGCTTATTTGTGCCCAGGAATCTGATTGGGCTAATGAGTGGCCAAGGTTTCGATGGCTGGGTTTGAAGGTTGCTCAGAGGCTAGAAGACCAAGGTGAGATTAGTTGGCTCCCCCCAGACCACGGCTGGATAAAATTTAACTTCGATGGCACAGCCCGTGGCAACCCTAGTAAGGCTGGCGGGGGTGGGATCTTCAGAGATGAGCATGGGCAGCCGCTAGGTTACTTTTCCCTCAACCTCGGAGTGGACACCAATAACATTGCTGAAGCTTATGCGTTGTGAGAAGGCCTTAGGATAGCAAAAGAGAAAAGTTGGTCCAGTCTTTGGATTGAAGGTGATTCAAAATTGATAATTGATCTTGTTGAGAAAAAGGCTTCGAACAATTGGAGACTAGAGCAGGTTTTGTGTGAGATCAAGCTCTTGTCGAAGGTATTCTCTAATTTCAAATTATCCCATATAAAAAGAACAGGAAACATGGCTGTTGATTGGGCCGCCAATCAAGGCATCGATGCTAAAGATAGCTGCTCGGCTGGCTTTGGGATGCTCCAATTCTCTTACTCCGCTGATCTTCTAAGGTTGCTCCAAAATGATATAATGTTATATTCGCTTGATTTGAGGCCATCTCACTAGGCTCCCTGGGGGTCGTCTTGCTTTCTGTGGTGGCCATTGGGATTCTAACCTGGGTTTCTCCCTCCATGCTGCGCCTTGTCTTGTTGGCTCTGCAGCTGCATTTTTTGATCGGGTCCCTGGTCCCTTACCAGGGTTTATACACCAAAAAAAAAATAGAACTTGTAATTTAATTCATCTACTCATCAATAATATTTTCATACTATTAACTTGATTTAAAAAGAATTGGAAGACAACTATAATTTATAACATAACATCCTTAAATGGTTCAAATTTTAAATGAAATGATGAAAGAAAGAATAAGAATACAAAGATTAAAGTATAAAATCATTTGAAAATAATTGGGGATAAAAATATTTAATCTAATAGTTGTTAACATAAATGAACTTAAATTATATAGCCTTGAGAACATCAAAAAATTATAGAACATCAAAAATGCATCATTAAATGTATATTAACATCATCTGCACTCTAATTAAAAACATTAAAAACAACACGGAACACAAAGAGATGAAATTAAAAAGTTCCAACTAATGATGTTATAATAATCCTCCCCAAGTTGATCCTCTCATCCCAATCATCATACTTAATGTTTTGGTACTTGAATCATGTTTTGGTACTTAATGTTATGTTTTTTAAGAGGAAGCATTTTATCTTTCTATTACCATAAAAATTAATCTTGTTTTTGTAACTTAGTATTTTTGTTTGTAGATTTTCAACTTTTTATTATGTAAATCATTCTTTGATACCCAAGTAGTCTAAAGGTTTTCTTGAATCTTATTTAGTTTTTAGATTTAAGTGCTTTCTCATTGTCTAATTTCTTAATCAAATCTAAACATTGTTTGATCCTTATTTCCTTCTAATACCAAAATCATCCTCTTTTCCTAACTATAAGAAGTCATAGTTCAATCCCACCATGGTTGTGAATCAAGCTAAAATTGGTATGATTGGGAATATGCATGATACTAAATTTATCATAATGGAGAAGAATCATTTGACCATGAGGCCCTTGTTGAGAAAATGGTAATCAAGATATAGCTTTGATGCACACAACCTTTCTTTGGATCTTGCAAATTTGGCTAGTAATATTAATCCTAGTACAATGATTGATCTCCTTCATATACTATGTTGATTAATAAGCCATGTGGAAAGAAAGTACTTAAAGTTAAATAGGTAAAAGGATAAGCTCAACAATCCCTTTGAGTGATGTGCCATTTTCCTCCATCCCAAGCTTCTTCTTCATGTATTCCTCCTTATTGTTTTACTCCTATCTATCTTATGCAGTTTATTTCTCCTTCCACCAAATCTCCCCAAATTTATCCTCTCCTTTTTCCTAGATCTCATCTCATGCTTACTTATTATGATGCACATAGTTCTGTTGTCTCCACATTAGTTCTTATTAGTTTTGTTTACACTTCCCATGTTCCCCTCACTGTGATATTCCTACGCAAGTCTTTGTCACTCCACACTCATTTATTATGTCACGACAAATTTATACACCACTTTCGATTTCTCATCTTGCCACTTTCATTCATGTCCTTAATCCTAGTGTGCCTCTATCTACCCTTGACATTAATGTTTAAGGGCTTGTTGAGATGAAAAGTAATGTTGATTCCTTACCTAATGGAAACAAAAAAAGACATGTACATATAAAAATCAAACACAATTCAATTTCTATTAAAAATTTTACATATCCATTTTTTGTTGGATTTTTGGATCCTAGATTTGAGATGCACACCAAGTTAAAATGTACACCTATACATACATCATTGTGGTAATATAGACCTATGTCATAAAACACAATTGAATCCTATTAGTTCCAAAGTATTTTAGCAAAGAAGAGATAGAGGAATTTCCAACATGAGGCATAATTCAATCATAATATAATAAAACCATTAATCCATAGTTCTATGTATAAATGGAATGTTGTAGAGGAAAAGATACACATTTAATTTGCAAGGCATAACTCAACAATATGAAAACATATAGTAGAATATTGTACATTATTCTCAGGATTTTTTCTTATTTGTGAGAAATGCAAACCTTCCATGCTAATTTTCTCTAAAACACACAAATATAGGGGGCAGTGTAATATCCCACCCTTTCCTAAATTTTTCCATAGCTAGTGATATGATAATATCCCAACAACTCTATGAATTTTAAAATTGAATGTTATGGACTATATTAAAATTATTTTGTGGACTAATAAACTAAAGAATATTCTTGATATTTAATTACACGTCTCTTGAGAAAAACAATGATTTAATATCTTATGAGTATTAAATTAGATTATGAGTATAATTTAAAGAATTATAGTCATGATTTTGTAATTGTCATGTAATAGACATAAATATCATTCCTTTTGTTGGTAAAACTACATATTTAGAGTAATATTATGAAGGTTAAATTTAAATGGTTTATCTAGCACTCAAATAATCATTCTAGACTAATAGTTGATTTAAAATTTCTTTTACAATGATTATTGATTATATTTAATAAAAAATACTTGATATTCCCACCAAGTTATTAAGGGTGCAAATCAACTATTGACATGGACTAAACTATTGCAAACAAGGTAAATATATAGTAGGAGTATCAACTAATGGTGAGGCACTTTAAGTCTAATCAAACATACAATATACCAAATAATATTAATGAAATAGTGGAGAAAATAAATAAATATTCAAACCTCATGAACACTAGAATTATAATATGGAGAAACCCTTTCAAAAAATCCCACTACTAAAGAGATATGAAACTTTTATTAATATTCATAACAAGATTATAACAATCCAATCCACTCAATCTTCTTTAGTCTAATGTTTTGGCTATTTCTACATAACACTATTTAAACCTTATGTCATACATTAAATTATATATAGAGCAAGGGAAACAAGAAATGATCAATTAATTTATGTAATGAGTGGAAAAAAATCATGGTCCACAAGAAAAGAACCCATGCCCCACTATGCATTGGAACATGTACACAAAATATAAACGAACTAATGATATAGGACCTTAAATCCCATAACCTTGATAGTAACCACTCCCAATACTAGTGCTTTATGATGAAGATGTCAACTACAATAAGTCTCATCTATTATGAAAAGATGCTCCACTCTTCCCAATGTAACTCCTAGTACAATAATCATCACGATCTCCTTATTTAATTTTATTATAATAATATCTTGAGCCCATTGCTTACCTTTTCATTTTTTCTCACATATCACACTATAAAATTTTGGAGCTCATTTTCACTTTGCGAGAGTCTCTCGAGGGTTTTAATGGTGTCCAAATTGATATTTTTTAGCTTAATGCATCAAGCTCATTAATATTTTTAATTTTAAGAAAATATTAAAATCAAAGCTCTAGACTGTAATTTATGCCCTTTAGAAAGAATTTAGAAAAAAACAACATTAAAGATAAGATTTTAAGTGAATGGAACACTAATCCCAACTTACACCAACCAAGTACAAATGGGTATTTAGCTTCATGGAGATTCATTCATGGTTGGTGATGGTGCATGAGTAGGCTAATAGAGGAAGAAAGACCATATGTTCATTAAGAAGAAATTGGGAGAAAAAATAAGCTAAGTTTAAATTTGTAATGATAAGAGGATCTTGATTGAATTATATATATATAGTTCATATGAGAACCAAGGATAACATACTAGAGTAAATAAGCTTTGATAATAAAGGAATCTTGTAAGTATGGGGAAGAAAAATATATCAAACTAAATGCACTACCAAAAGATAGATCAATTGGGATTTTTTTATAGGAAAGTGTGATATTTAATTGAAATCCTAATGTATTAATGTTGTATCTTCAACAATCTTGGAATGAGTACTTGGATGCCTATGTTGTCAAAAGATATTATTATTTTACTATTAGTTCTCCTCATGTTGAAATTTCCATGAACTAGTTAGGATGCAAATCTCCACCACTAAGCTACCCACCCACTTTATGACAAGTCAATTTACGATTTAGGTATGCTAATTTTTTTGACACCTTCTTCACATTGTGAGATATTACCAAATAATTATAATGGTCATTTGGTTTTGTGTGGATCATGAACCATGTAAGGGTGTGTTTATTGATCTTACTCACCAATAAAATGTATGCATTGAATAATTTTTGTTTTATCATCATTTTATCAACAAGCATATGCATATTTGAGGGTTTATTTAAAATTGACTAATGATATGTTGATTGAAACTATAGGATACATTATTTTACCTTAATTTTTTGGTCTAAAAGATGAGAGAAGTTCTTATTCTATGTCATATTCTTTCTTCTTTAGATGTATCTCATATTTTATTTGGGTATCCATGGATAAAGCAATATCAAGCAACATCATCTATGTCATGCCATTAAGGTATCAAATATGTTTGAACACTAGTAAAGAGGTTACAATTGCAAGAGATCCGTATATGCCTTTATTTTAGATTAAGTCATTTAACCTTAAATAATTTTAAGAACATACATAAGGATCCTCTATATAAGTGCAAGGATTCTTTGCCTAATTTGTAAAATTTTCAAAAGGAATAACAATGGTGGGAAAATCAAGACA
Organism: Sequoia sempervirens; assembly: GCA_007258455.2. Classification (NCBI taxonomy): domain Eukaryota; kingdom Viridiplantae; phylum Streptophyta; class Pinopsida; order Cupressales; family Cupressaceae; genus Sequoia; species Sequoia sempervirens. The sequence goes on along the minus strand of VDFB02103205.1, from coordinate 24,209 downwards.
AGATGCAACAATTTAGAATTCCTAAAGGGTTTACAATTATTAGAGCCAAAGTAGGTTATATTTTGGTTTTATATTATAAAATGATTCAAGAATCTATAAGGCCAAAAGAACCATAAGCATTGCAAACTTTAGTTTAGAAGCATAAGGGATTGGATATTTTCATTCCTAAACATGGTTTTCATTAAAAAAATTACTCATGTACTATACATACATATTCATGTATATGTGAATATATCTACATATGTATACATACACATGCACGTATCTAAATATGTATATATGTATATATGTATATGTAGATATGTAGACACATTCATGTATACATACATATGTATATATGCATGTATATATGTATATACATACATTTATTTTCTATATGTATATATATACATACATATATACGTATACATAAATACACACACATATGTATGTATGTATGTATGTGTGTATGTATATTTATGTATACGTATATACATGTATGTATATGTATATGTGTATGCATACATGTATATATATGTATATATGGATACACACACATTTTGGTTTTGTTTTGTAAGCATCCTCTTTTGAGGACAACCCTTTGTTGATGATGTTGAGTATTAGTTTGTTGTAAGTGTGTTTATTATTTTAATATCATTTTAAAACAATATTTTATTTATTTATAAATTTTGGTATAATCTCTAATTTTATAATATGTTTGTGTGTGTAGGTTGAGTTGCATAATTGTTAGGGGCACACACAATCAACACAATGCAAGATAATAACTAATTCAAGGGATCGAAGTTCAGTTTCTAGTCAAGCAAAGAGAGGCAGAATGTTTCATTAATAGCATTTGCTACACATACATAAACACTTTTATATCTTTATGACACATTCATAACTATTTTCATGAATATATATTGGTGATATTTTGTAGTCTAAGAGACAATGTTGGCCTCATGTCACTGTATATGATATTTTCATGATGTATTATGTATGTCTTCATGACCTTATCAAGATCAATATATAAATATTTTGTGCATATTCATAGCAAATGGTTTGTGCTTATTCTATCTATCTATATTACCCTTTATCTCTATCTCTCTTTATCACTATCTCTCTCACATATATATGATGTGCATGAATGTTGAATGGCATACATGTAATGAACCCATACTAGTTCTAACTCTATTTAGCCTATCAACAAATAAAGATTCAACATTGGTCTTCTAGATTTACATACATCTTAAGAATTTACTACCATAATCCATAAGACAAAGCAACAATAACCCATATGGGTGTTTAGACTCACAAGTGAAAGTCAAAATGTTATAGCTAGCTATCCCTTCACTAAAAAATAGTAGGGTTTTTAGTTCAAACAAGGAATTACCCCATTTTATTGTATGGTTCTATATACTAAAACCCTATCTCCAATAACACACATAAAGTAAAAAAAATATCTACTATGTTTGGCTTCATGAATGCAACACAAGCTTCTAAATGTCCTAGGTAGAGCAATAGATTTCCATTCACATAGTAGAAATTACAAGCTAATGCTTTTTAACATGATTTCTAGAATTTCATACAAGAATAGCTTTTTCTCTTACATTACATATAAAAATACTAAAAAGAACCTTCATAAAAAATCATACCTCATTACCACCAAGTAAAAACTATTAGGTTTACATACTCGAATTTCACAAGCTTCAAAAATGTATAATTTGCACTACCTTCTTCCTCCTTTTGCCTCTATCCTCCCCTTTTCCCTCTTTCTTTTCCTTTTAATCCTTCCTTGATTTCCACCATTTTTGCCATATTCTCTACATGTTTCCCATTTCCACTTCCTTTGCCTTTATTTCTTCCCACTTTGTGAACAATAAAGTCCCACTCTCTCTTCACTTACTCATCATTCAAGTTTCCTCGAATAGCGTACCTCAACATTAATGCTTGATACTTAATATGATGGGGCCAAAAGGTGGGGTGGCCACTTTTTGGCCCCACATCTTTTTGCACTCGCTCTAATAAGGTTTGTCCTTTTGATAATAGTAATGTCCAAAGGTGGCTCTTGTTTGCATGTGGATACATTTATACCAAACATCAACTTTTAGTGATATGTGTGAAGATTTTGTAGTGGTTCTATATATTGTTCTTATTCTCTAAATATAAAGGAGGATGAATAATCAAGTCATGATGGACTAATGAAAGAAGATGAATTGAATAGTGATAGAAACTAGTCTACTATAGTTAGTGATGATGAAAATACATTATATAAAATTATGCAGGCATTCTCATATTACTTAGAATCTCTAGTGTTACAATATGAATAGTATTTTAAACACATGATAGACCTTTTTCTAGAGTGTCTCTACAAACTTGTGACCATTGAATTTGCTTGGGAGTATAGAAAATTGCATTATAATACATCAAATAATAGGGTAGAGAATGTAATTGTTAATTTTATGGTTTCCAAGACCAAACTTTGTAAATGATATTAATTGAGGGCATGAAGACACAATCAAGTCTTTGTTCTTGATGGTTTGATTTATATTTTCAATCAATGGTTCCATTTATACACACTACATGAGGAAATTGTTCAATAAGAGTAACTTATAGTTTTAGTCAATTATATTTCAATTTGTACACACTACATGAAGACAATGTCAATAAGTGTAACATATATTTTTAGTCAGTAATGGTTCCATTTTTACACAATCCACAAAGACAATGATAAGGCAAACAACTTTCCCACTAAAAAAAAGAAACTAAAGTTAATAGAATGTATAGTTTTAGTTGTAAATTAGTCTATCTTATGTAAAAAATATGCATGCTCTATTTTGAAAAAATATCTCATTAAATATTTTTATTATATGATATGTTTTAGATTGTAATATTTAATATAGGACAAATGAAATGTGCACCTATCTATTTTATGTGAGATATATATTACTTAATTTAAAATAAGTAAAGCTCAATATACATACTTATAATAGGATAAAAATGACAATTTATAAAATAATGTATATTGATCCTATAATAAAAATACAAGAGAATAAAATTAGACATGAATAGACTAAAAAAAAAAGAAAAATTTGTATGTAAACAAACTCTAGCGTATTGATAATTGTGTATATTTTATCATTAAGCATTCTTTATATTATGAACAAGCAAACACACTATATAATTCACAAAGAAGATTAGGGTTTTTAGCTTCATTTGTTATATGGAGATATTTTATTGTAATGTACGTAATCAATGATATGATTCTTGATTTTTTATAAGATTTAATATTATAACACCTTAACAAATCAAGCTATGACTTTCACGGTTCACTCCTACATGTATGAAATTTGCATTTTCATCTACAAGTTTGACCCTAAATTTGTAGTTTTAAAATTATTTTGTGAGCTTAACCCTACATTTCTAGTCTTTAGGAATGTATTTATCTCCATTTTTTAGACTATGTTGAGAGCTATTATAATGTTTTTTTGCACTAATTTTTAGAGGAAACTCGTTTTTCCTTACTCAAACCCTTGGATTATGCAAAACATGGAAGCAAAATACTATATTAAAAATGCTTTAAAAACTTTCAAACAAGTGCAATTTGAATTCAACAAATTTAAAAAAATTTGCATATAGGGTTTCAAAATTAAACAAATACATGCATTTTGAACTAAAAAAAAAGGAATTTTAAATACCTTGTGCTCAATAGTGGTCGATATGCGAATTGGAATGATGAAGTTTGAAGAAAGGACCCGAAATTTGCTTTCGCCGGTGAGAAATTTTGTTTGGTCGCCGTTCGGATTATGTTCGCCGTGCGCAGGGACAGTGACTGACTGGTAATTCACAGTGAAAGTGTGAAAGTGAAAGCACTTTTTTTGGTTTTGTCATATTCAAGGGGTTCGGCCGAACCCAGGTTCGGTCGAACCACCTTAAATATGATTTTTTATTAGGCTCGGTTTAGGGTTCGGCTAAGCCATGGGTTCGGCCGAACCCGTTTGCTATGAAGAGTGGGGAAATTTTGAAATTTCCTTCCTCTTCAAAAGTGTAAACCACTCATGTGGCTTCACCCAGGTGTATATTCCTATCAACTCGGATGTTGAAATGGCTCTTATTTTCCCACAAGAAACTGTGGGGGATAGAGACATGGTGGAGATGGATAGGGTGGAAGAGATTGTTGGATTGAAAGAGGAAGTTGGGGAGGGGTTTGTGCAAGGGGCCACGGATGACTCAAGGGGCCCAAATCTTGATGCTCCCTATTCAAGAATGGAGGACAATGAAGAAAATCCAGAATCTGAAGATGAAGAGGTAGGTGAAGAGGAGGAAGGGACATTGTTGGAGGAAAGAATGTTGGAGCAAACCCAATCAAAGCTAAAGAAACCAAACATAACTTAGAAGAACAAAAAACATGGGACAAAATCAAACAAAGCAAAACTGGAGATTGTAGCTAATGCAGCTGGACAAATGAAACTAAGACAGGGAAGGATGCAATCCTTCCCCAGGGGAAATGAGGGCCATAACATGGAATGTTAATGCCCCTAACAAATGGCATTTGGTCAAATGCCAAATTGACCTATCTAGAGCTGACATTTTCTTATTGCAAGAAACAAAATTGTGTAAGAGGAAAGTGACAAAAGACTAAGTTGTTGGAGGCAATGGAAGGGCCACTTTGTTGAAGTTAAAGGAACATTAGGAGGATTAGGCCTCATTTGGAACCCCTTAATAGTTGAAGGGGAAGTCATTTTGGAGGACAAGAGCTGGATCATGATAAGATGCAAAATGTTGCAAAGGAATGAATACTTTTTTCTCATTAATATTTATGGATTGATTTCCACAATTGATAAAAGGAATCTGTGGCAGTAGATCACCAATAGATTGAAAATTTTCAGTGGAAAAAGGAGAATCATAGCAGGGGATTTCAATGCAATGTTGAAAAATGAAGAGAAGAAGGGTGGGTTACTGAGGATCACAAATGTTCAACGAGATTTTCAAGACTTTATAGATAACAACCAACTAAAGGATGTGCAAACCAAGAATGGGGTATTCACATGGTCGAATAGGAGAAAGGGCTTGAAAAACATTGTAGAATGGTTGGACAGATTTCTACTCTTTAGTGAGTGGGAAGGACAAGCGATTTTGTAGGAAGCAACAAATTTTCCACTCACAAGGTCAGACCACCTTTTGGTACAACTAACAATCATATCAAATGAGCCCCCAAGAAGCAACCCTTTCAAATTCAAAAATATGTGGTTAAGGGATGATAAACTCCTGGATCTGGTAGTAGACTGGTGGCACAAGTTCGGATTGGGAACCACTCCAATTTGTTCAAGATCAACAAGAAGTTGGGCTATGTTAAGGCTATATTGAAAGAAAGGAATAAGACACATTTCAAGAACATCTTCCTAGAAAGGAAAAAAAGAACAAAATCTTGCGACCTTAAATAAGCACATCATGAAGAATGGGATGGGAGAAGAGAAGTTTGAAACAAAAAAATCTATAGAAGATGAATTGGCAAAAATCTTGAAAAGAAACGAGTGTTTTTGGAGGCAAAAATCTAGGGAGACTTGGTTGAAGGAAGGGGACAAGAACACATTTTTTTCACAAAAAAGTTGTGGTTAATTGAAGTAGAAATAAAATCACAAAAATCAAGAGAGAAGATGGTGTGATGACACAATCCATGAAGGAGGTTAATGCTGAAGTTGTGAGATTCTTTAAGGAAATATTAAATAGGGATGCACCAGTGCATAAAAATGTGAGGGATATACTACATGATTCCATCCCTACAATAATTAATACAAAGCAAAACAAGGCCTTATTCTAGTGCATTGGGAAGGAAGAAGTTAGGGCTGCCACATTTTAGCTTAATCCGGACAAGGCCCCAAGACCCAACAACTTTTCGAATGGATTTTTCCAAAAGTTTTGGGAGGTTGTTGAAGATGATCTAACACTAGTTGTAGAGGAATCAAGGAGGAATATGACCATGTTGGGATCACTCAACCATACCTTCCTAGCCTTGATTCCTAAGAAAAAGAACCCACAAGCGACGAGTGACTTTAGGCTGATTGCTCTTTGCAACACAATTTACAAGATTGTGACCAAGATTATTACCATTAGAGTCAAGGAAGTCATTAAGTCAAGTGGCTTCACACTTGGGAGATCAATAGTGGAAGGCATCATAATAGCACATGAAACCATACACTCAAAAAGGAAGGCGAGGGATGCTTCCATGATACTCAAACTTGATATCCTAAAGGCCTTCAACTTGGTGGATAGGTAGTTCTTGGTGGAAAAGATAGAAAAGTTTGGAGATAAATTGGGTTAGAAGCTACATCTCTACACCAAAATTCTCAATCCTAGTAAATGGCATTGCACATAGCTTCTTTGCCTCCTCAAGGGGTCTTAGGCAAGGAGATCCATTGTCTCCCTTTTTGTTTATCGTGGTAGAGGCTCTAGGCAGGGGCATTGAGGAATGGCAAATGGTTGGGTGTGTATGTGGATAATAGGCTAGATCCTATAAACCATCAATAATTTGCTAATGACACCATTTTTTTTGTTGTCACATGTAGGAAGGAGCCATCAATCTCTTGAAGAGAGTTTGGAACGACACCAGGTTCCAACTTGCAATACTTAGAAGAAATCATCTTCTTCTAGTAAGACTGACCAATGTCAATCTCAAAAATGTCGATGTAGAGCCTTGTGCTCAAATCCCCAATGATGCCTGAACCTCTAGCCAAGACTGATGTGTCTGTATCATCAACAATCCATTCCACACTAAGTGGTCTCCTATAGATGTGAAAGATGCCCAACATGGGTGCATAAAAACATATACCAACATCTATCAAGCCACTGGCATAAATCAGAACATCACCATGTAACCTGTGAATCAAGTCCATGATGGAGCAAAAGTTATCTATGCTATCCAAAGATGGTAAAAACTCATCATCACTCCATCCTCTAACTCCAAAGTGACAATCCCAATCTCTCCTATCCATGCCAACAACCACTACCCTCAAAATGTAGCCTAATAGATCTCCGACCAAAAAAGTAGGACAACCAACAATCAATGAAGTAGGAGGTAAAACCCATGAGGATGGTGTTGGGATAGTGCTGCCAACATTCCTATCTACAACCCATAGACTGGAGTCAATTGACAACTTGATCATAGACCTCTCAAGATCAAGAATGATGCATCCATCACTAACTGACTCCTCTTGCTCATCCAACCCAAAAGGCACTACACCTATATCCTGAGTGTGAATGCTAGGAGATCTCATGTTGCTCTCCTCATCTTGTGCCCTGGCTACCATAGATGATCGAGTCTTTGTTGAACATGATGAACAGCGAGCCAAGCTCAACTCTAAGAAAAGCTCATCAACATGCATCTCGGATTCCTGAAGGGCCATATGAGTACACCTCAAGGAATCAATGGAAATCATAAGTTCATGAGAAAGCTTATCTACTTCATCTTCTTTCCTTCTCAAAGCATCTAAATAGACCTTAATGAGGTTGAGAAGGTGATCACAATCTGAAAGAAGGTGCAAATAGTTTGCCTTCATTGTTCCCATACCTTCTTTGATTTCCTACAAGCTATCATGAGAAGATTCTACTTCAAACCCCATTTGTCTTCTCTCCAATTGAACCTTCCAAAGATGATTCTCAATCAGTTTGTGCATTTTATCATGATGAGATAATGCTACCACAAGCTCATCCTTATTCACCTTCAACTGGTTCTTCAAATTGTGTGGATTATGGGGTGTATGACTAGCTTCTTCTTCACATGAATAAGTATCTAATTATTCATGAAATGCTTGAGTCACCCAACTATCTTTTTTTGCAAAGTCCTGTATACACACATCCTGATTTGGAATTAGGACAACACTAATTCCATTTGTAGAAATATCATGAATGCCCTGATTAGGTGTCACAACACAAGAGGGCTCAATTTTATCTTTGATCTTATCATTCAACTTAGCTGATCCACTAGACGATGGCATGCTATCTTCTTGAAGAGAGGGCAAATCCTATATACCAAATGAGATCAACTCTATTGTACTTAGTTGCTCCTTGAATTTCTCTATCTTCTGCTCAACCAATCTACGTGTAAGATCATAGGCTACGGTTGAAACATGCTACACTCTTCTCCAAATGGCTAACAAATAAGATTGAAATTACTTGCAAACATCATCATTTTCATTAGGGTCATAGACAAGATGTTGAACATATTTGTCTTCACCTTGTCTGAATGGTGTTTCTTGATTCCTGATATGAAGCAATTGAATAATTGGAGAATAAGGCCATCATAATCAAACATGATAACACATGAAAGCACCTTTGCCATTAATTCTAGAATTTTGACCCTCTTGTTGAAAGTAGGGCTTTTGATGTCACCTAACCCATTAAAGCTTTCAATAATCAACTGCATGACCTCTCTCATTTTGTAATCATCATAAGGAACTTTAGGAGCTATAAACCTCATAATTTCACTTATGTAAGTGACAATTGCTAATTTACTTCTTCATCTTGAAATCTCCAATCATACTTGATACTAAGATGAAAAACTTTACACTGCAGTATCAAGTATACCTGCAGTGTAAAGTTCCCCACACAAACTTTTCTTTTTCTTTGAAATCTCCAATATACTTGATACTAAGATCCATGTAATCAACAAATGTAATCTAAGCGTGAAAGTCTGCTCCCAATATTTTATAATTTCCATAAACTTCCCAAAAGATTTCTTCATCATTAAGAGGCTACATTCTATGTTCTAACATTGCTTGAGTAACACACCGAACAAGTTGGCAAATTTCTTAGCTATGATACCACTGTAAGAAGCCTTGCCGAAATATGATCTAAATTTTTTTGATTTTGAAACTCTGAAATTTTGTCAAACACTTTCCTAGCAAGCTTCTTTCAACTACTGATTATTGTTTTCTTTTGTATTTTCAATGCATGTGATGATATCATAACTATTAAGACTCTAATTGCAATATGCAATGACTAAAAATGAAAGAGATATGTATTGCAAATAATTTACTAACTTTCCAAGACTATTGAGTCGCTGGGTATGATATGCAATTATGCAAATGAATATCCACAACTAAGAGGTATATTCACAAACACTTAGCATACAACTTCACAACTCAAAGTGACTAAAAATGTAAATATATATTCAACCAAATAAGCGACTGACATTTTGTCAAATACTTCATATACAAACTTAACTCAGCTCTTACAAATATTTCAATGCCAATAGAATAGTGCAATCCTGAATATAATGGTGACTCCAATGATTATATTGGAGCATAGACAACAAATTCACTACAATCCAACAACCTAGTGTAATGAAATGCAATTACAATATCAATTGATGACAACTATAATAAAAACCTTGTATGACGCCTTGATTTCTAGACCAGTTGCGCTTGGAAATATTCCTTTCAATGCAAAGATATCTAAGTGCAGACTTATCAATGAGAAAGAAACTTGATTTGATGCCAATATGAAGCAATGGCAAACATTGGAAACTAAGTTGACTCCTCCCCAAATTCGAGTTCCTTTATTGCTGATCAATTACGCTAGTGATACTTGGGCAATGAGATTTCTCTCCAAGTTAAATCAAATTGGCTTGATGAAAAGGGCCAGGCCTCGCAATGACACTGAAATGTAGCGCCTAACTGTGTGGTCAATGGCGATTTTTCTCCAACACCAGTCGAGCTAATTAAGGACTTTAATTCCCAAGTCGTGCTAAATTATGATGTAAAAAGCTATGATCAGGGATGCAAGTTAATCTCCCAAACCAAGGTGATGTAATGCTGCCACGATTCCTCTAGTAATATTACCAGTCTTCAACAATCGAACTAAATGCCATATAAATTGCTGCGCTAGGCTTCTTGGATGAAATATGATTTTTAGCAAGAGAATGATCAGCTATTACACAAATCAAATTCCTCTAAATACTGAAAGTGATTTTCACTGCCTCCAATGATATAATCGATTTTCCAAGAGACTAAAATGTTTCTCCATAATTGTGCAATACTTCCTTATCAAAAATTAGAACTTTTGTGCCTCCAAAAATTTGGTCCAAGACCATTAAATTTTTGGACAATCGAACTAGCAAAGTTACTCCTTCAAGTGCAACAATAAACTAGCTGTTGCAAACTTGCAAATCCTTCAATAATTGCAATAATAAACTAGCTATTGAAATTGTGTAAACTCCTCACATAAATACAATAATAAACCAACTATTGCATTCAATCTCTTCTTATTTAGTAGGGTAATAATACACCAGTTATTGTACCTGTCAAAACTCTCCAATGAAGCACCTTTAGAAACATTGGATGGATTCCTTCAGAATTTTTAACTAAGGTTGATCTTTCACAACTGAAATTGGTACCCTAGAGTCTTCAAACCCTCGGGAAATGCAAGCACACAAATCTTTACCACATAGACATAAAAGTAGAATAACTCAAGACAAGATGAAATGACTTGTATTGAGTCCCTTATAAAGAATTCTCATTGACTTCCAGGAAGCTTCTTGAAAATAATATTATTTTATTCTCCAAAATGACTTTATAATATATTATATTTATTTTGTCACTTTTATTAATTAAATATAAAGTCATCTTTTGATATTAATTTATTGGAATAATTTTATAAATAATTAATTTAATACTTCCACTTTATTTTAATTAAAATAATTAGTTAAGCTATCCTTTTGAAATATCATTAATTTTGACAACTTAATCAATTAGTTTAATTAAATTACTTAATCTCCAATTCGGGGACAATACATATTAAAAGGTGTGTAGTCGTAAAATTGTATCCCTCACAATTTCACTTACATTCTTGTATCTGCTTTAGTGTCCACTCTCTTAGCACTTGTGTAGGCTCATTTTAGCCCCTATACTAGCATTTTTCCCCTCTCAGGATGCTTGAAAACCCCTTTTCAACAACTACCCTTGCACATTAGCTTCACATTAAACCTTGTATTTTTCCCATTTGTGTCGTTTCATAGTGTGACATGTCCGAACATTAGCGCGTCGTGCTAGCATCTTGCAATGTTTCAATGTTCAAATGACCATTTTCGAGTATGTTTGCCACTTGTCATATCCTTTTGTTGGTGGTAATGGCTCGAGATGCCTTGTAACCACCTGGGAAGCTTCTTTTCTCTCTTTCAATGCTATGTTTTTCATCTACTCAGTCTTCTGAATCTTCTTTGCTTTCACTCTTGCCTTTTCCTCCTCTATTGCCTTTGCTAACTTGCTTACACAACTTGTTATAACAACATTCTCGAGCTTTTACAACATCCTCTACAACATTCTTTGTAGCTCTATCTCCCTTACTTTGTGCTTGCGAGCATCTTGGGATTCCATATCCCTTATCTATTGCATCCTTACTTTGTGATATGGGTTCTCCTCCTCGAGCGGGGATTGCTTTTATCATCGATATTTTGTGATATGGGTTCTCCTCCTCGAATGGGGTTTACTTTTATCACTCATACTTGGTGGTACAGGTTCTACTCCTGAGTGGGTTTTGCTTTCACCACATTATTTTTTCCATTTCGATTACACTCTCTCTTTCTATCTGGTTGTTTGTGGAGGTGGGAACACCAAAACGGGGGTTTGACTGAGGCAAACCCCTATATAGCTCCAACACTTTCTCCAGATATTACGCATGCAGGTATTGAAGACATTCACGTGTTGGAGGCTTCATCACTTGCATGTTTGTGAGCACTTCCTTTCTTCTCCTTATCTTTATCGTTTCTATTTCACTTTATCTCAATTCTATTACATTCTGTAAGTTTTCATCAATTGGAGTATTAGTAGTCACTTTCTCATTTTTTGTGATATTCTCGCTTCCTGGTCCATATGAGACGCTAGCGTGCCTCTGGGACGCCAGCGCCCCATGTTATCGTCTATATCCCGCACTATCATCCTTTGGCCGAGAGCTTGATAGTTTGTCCAAAAAATCTTCGTGACTTACTCTTTCTAATTCTAGGACTTTTGCGCTATTCCTTTAGGTAGTTTAGGGCAGTTCGCCCCATTAGGCTCTCTGAATGAAGAGAACTCATGAGTAGCGAATCCCCCTTCTCTACATAAAGAAATTAATGTAATTTTATGAATACTTGAATGTAATTAGGAAATATCATCTCCTTCAATATGCTATAAATTTTGTAATTGTTCAAAAGCTATAATGTTGGTATACAAAAGAAATATGAAATATGTTTAATTGAATTTTATCCTTATTATTTTATGAATGTTATGATTTAAAATAATATTGAGTTTTAGCTCTTTAGTTTATGTGTGTAAAATTCTTTTTAGTTTTTCTAATCACTTAATCATAAATTTTAGCTTTTATTGTTTTATGGGCTTAATCATTACAATATTACTTAGAGGCAATACTAATTGTGTGATTGCATAAATGAATATTAAAACTTGCATTGGATCTCTAGGTCCTAGGTCCTTTTTTGAAAATGAACTAGGATTAGCCTTCAAATACAACTCCAAAGGTGACAGGTGAAATGTTTTGTGTTTTGAACTAACATACAATGACTAGTTGAAAGGATTAGGTACCCCAAATTTAAATTTTAAATTTAAATGTTCTAGGTTAATTTCCACAAATTATGGAATTAACCTAAAATCAATCCTAATGTATGCAATTTTGAACTTTTCTAAGAAAAAGGTAAATTGGAGGTGGGAACTCATCTCTAAAAAAAGTAGTTAAAATTAAGTAAGTTTATGTTATATGCCATCTCGTAATCAAAATTAAACCACCAATATATAAATAACTAACTCAAAATTAGTCAAAATAAAGAGAAAAGTGCAAGCTATAACATTTTTACCATTAAAAGAGTAGAATATGATAGAATAGAAGATTGAACATCTATGAGACTAAAAATAATCTATAGGACAATATATCCTACGATTTTTACTTTTTAAAATGTTGATCTTCTATCATTCAATTTGATAACGAATTCCCCATTTTCTTCACCAACTCTTTACTAAATAAACTTTGAAATAAAAATATGCTAAACCATTTTGTACAAAATCTAAATGCAATGAGTGTTAAGTGGACCATTCATTATCATGAGAGATGGGTTCGCCTAATCACTACTCATGAAACATAGGTCAATGAATTTGATTCGTATAACTACACAATTGTTATACACAATTGAATAATAACAATATCACACTTTATACAAAAATAAATTAAAAAAGGCCATTGTTTACGTCTTTGCATGCAAATGCTCTACCTATATTTATCTCAACAAGCACAGACGTAAAAAATAATGTATAGAAAATGTAGCCTACGTATAGCGGACCACATATTTGAATTGCAGGATGTTGTCGTATGGATAAAATACCGTTGAAGAATATAAGTAACAGAGCCACTCTCACTGCAGAGCTCAAATGGCCATGGCAACGTCAACAGGCAAAACTACCTCCTCCTCTAGAACACTTTCTCCCACTATAATCTTAGCCAATGATTACGATAAGAGGAAGAAGAAAAAGAAAAAATCCCGATTGACGAGATGCGAACTGTCGCAAGACTGGAAGCTAAGCGACGGGCCAAAGAAGAAATTTGTGTGGAAGCATCATGGTGGCAAAGGTCCTATAAAACGGACGCCCTCGGATAAAATGGCGGAGTTTTTCGCAGAAGAGCGGCGCAAGCAGAAATATCAGAAGCACGTAGTGGAGGCCATACGAATTGTGCGTCAATTGAGCTCAAAACCTGCGGGTACTTATGATATTCGCCATGTCCTTTCTCGCTTCATTGGCCGGCTTTCCTTCAAAGAAATGTGCGTCGTTTTGAAGGAGCAAAAAGGGTGGAGGGAAGCCTCTGAATTCTTTTCCTGGATGAAACTTCAGGTACATATTTAAGGGTCCTTTTTTCCCCCAAACTTAGGGTAAATTGCCCCTTTTTCATAAGAAATCCAAGAGAATTTTGTTTCATAGTAAATTCACATCCTTATTTATTTATTTATTTTTAAATTTGAACTACCGATCAAATTTGCAGCCTACAGTATCCTTCATAAGGGACTGTAGCCCCAAAAGAATTATAAAATCTGATTTTCCCTTCAAATGAAGGGTAACTAAATTTTTTTCTCTGTACTGTAAATTGAAAAAAAAAAATCATTTCTGAGTAGTGACGGTTCAGAGGCCCTTCAAAGGTAGTTTAAGGCCGCCCCAAAAAGAAACTAAAAAGATTACTGGCAAAGAAAAGCATAAATTACGTGAGGATAGAGTGCAGCCGTGGAGCGTTCGGAAAATCAACTATTTATCAATTTCAATTTCTCAATCATAACCTCTCGTACCTGGCACCCTCTATTTTGTCGATAATTCAAAGTTAGATGGTTTGTAGGTGCTCAACTCGTGAAACACAAAAATTAGTGTATGGCACTTCCCACACCCTGTGGGAATCCACAATAGGGTTGTTTACCCCTCACCTTATGTATTTTTCATATTTTTACTCGTAGATTTTAGACCTTGTAACCAAATTCGGTAGTAAACTTAATCTTGCCAACCCACTTACATGGAGAGTACAATGGACGAGGAATTCGACTCTTCTGCTGCTTCTCCTACAAGGAGAAATAAGTGACATGCCTGGCTTCGCTGCAGCAGCCACAAGTGCCACCATCAGTGTATACTTTGAATGGTATTTTTTTTTTTTTAGACTGCAGGAATTGGGTAGCATGACCCCTATAAACTGCAGTGTGCCTGGTAAACTTTTTAACGGGACTGGCGGCACTGGTGTGACACGCCCTCCGGTACCACGGGGTGGGGGAGACTAGACCTCGTGACCAACCTCCTGCAACAGGAAAGATTTAGCCAACTGAGCTAGGCCCCCCATCCTATACTCTGAATGGTATTATTCAAGTTCTATCATTACCATATTTTGAACATTCCCTGTCTCCTTTCATCTGGTACCAAAGAATTTGAGGACAGTTTGACAATTATGTGGTCAATGCAACGGAAGCGTTCTTCCTGTCCACCAGGTTGCCTTTTTATATTTCTTTATTTGGACTGGAGTGAATTTATCTTTGACATTCACATTCTTAGTACCACACTACAGAGTCTGCGTTGGTGCTGCAAAATTTTGAGGCTAAATGCTCACAATAAAACAATCCTGGCAATGGAAGAGACATTATTTTATTTTGTCTATTTTTAATTTTTCGGGATATCTTAATCATCTTTTAATATACTATTTGGTTTAGTTAAGTTACTGGGACTTACATAGTGGTTTATTAGGGTTTCCGCACCGACAGATTTACTCTCTTTAACCCAACTCTGTCATTTAATACAATCAAACATAGAATAAGCGTTTGCTTTAGTCAAAATTCTCCTTGGACATGCACCTGGGTTTATAAAATGGGAATCTTATATGATCTATGGGACAATAAAGTACATAATGCAATTTGAGGCATAATGTTTACATGTTAACAACTTTGAGCTTTAAAGTTAGTTCTACAACAATTTTATTGTTATAGGGACAGGTTTTGTAAATTGTTGATTTCATGCCTAGCAAAGTAATCTGAGTGTTTCGGGCATATTTCTTGTGCCTAAGAAATTGAAGCATCTTGTGTTCCTCTTTATTCTCAATTTCTCAATGAGGATATATCATACATAGACTTGATGTTTATTACGTGGAGCTTGTCTAGCTTAGCCAGGTCATTTGCTATTTCTTATCCACTACAAACATTTGGCCAATTGAGTGCTGTGTTATAATTTTCTTTATAACCCTTTGTTTTAATCAAAATTGACCAATCACTTGTGTCCAAATTTATCACGGGGAGCATATCCAGAAGAACCTTGATCATCATCATAGCATTGTTGGTTTATTGATTCAAATATCTTATTTCTTGTAGATTAAATTAATAAAACATATTGTAAATCAAAATTCATTGACAAACTGATTTGGTGGGCAGGCGAATAGGTCGGTAAGTGACTGGCTATTTGGGTGGTTACGAGGTTATGGCTTTTGAACAAGTATATATAAGTCACTTTTTATATGTAGAAGTTGTTTAGACTTCTTAGCCCTCATAGACCTTGTTGTTCATAAATAATAGCCTCCATTCTTGCCATATTTTTGGGCCTTAATTTATTCAAAGTGTTATCAAAGCTACTCAGAGTCATGAGAGGTTTGTAAGAGAGAGAGATTGAGAGGTACTCTAAGTCATGATAGGCTTGTGAGGGAGAGATGAAGAGGTAGTTGAAAAGTGGTTGAGGAAACAAGTTTGTAAAGCATTTTTTGGTGGAAATTTGATGAGCACACGATAATACTGAGAGGGGGCGTAGGGGGGTAGGGGGGGGGGTGAATCAGTATTACCAAACTTCTACCAAATTAAACATAAATAATCAATATGCAAGGTCTAACAAATTGCAACACAAGAACATTGGAATTTACATGGAAACTCTTGTGGGAGAAAACCACGGCAAAATAATGTTTTTATATCATTCATTGATTACAATTTCATAGGCACCAACCTACAGGGGACACCAATCCCCTAGATTGTGCACCAACTTAGTAAGAGACACCAATCTCTTGAGACAAGGCACCAACCTTGTCAAAATTGAGGTACCAACTCAATATGAGGCACCAACCTCTTGATAGATAAAGAATTGCTTTTCTTTTGATACTTCTCCTTCAAAATCTGCCTTTGAATAGTCTTCAATTGCCTTCTTCTTTACATAAATGATAAAACTGCTGGTGTATATAAGATTTATTACTTTTTCTTTCACACACACTTCTTATTCCATTTATATCCTTATGTCTCTATGAAGAGAGACATCCTTTTGAAGAGTGATATTCTTTCAGAAAGACATGACCTTTTGTTAAGAGATGATCTCTGCCTTTAAACTCTTTTATTTATCCTCAAATGCTTCCATATATCCTATCACATATAATTGCTGCCTTCATAAACATAAACTCTGCCTTTTCATAATGAATTGCTGCTTCTTAATAAATGAAATCGCTGCCTTATGAGATATATTAATCACTGCTCCTAATCCATCCTTTAGCATTCAAAATTTTGGCGATCTCATTGATATATATATGCCTTGGATCAATGTATGGTCGACCAGTATGTATGGTTGGCCTAAAACAAATAATAATTTAAATTTATTTACCAATAACATAGGTGCCAAGGGTAAACAAAAAGAAGTCGGCCATCTATGAAATTTGTCATTAGTAAACACTTGTATTTAATTACAATTTTCCCTTGAACATATGAAGTTGACCCAAAATGATAGTTAAAAGATGATGATTTAGTGGCCTTTGGCCTTAACAATTTCCTTCAAAATATTTCCTTTGACATCAATGACAATTAATCTAACAATCTCCCCATTTGTCATTGATGACAACCTCATATAACATCTCATATAGTTAATCTACAAAATACTCTACTCCCCTTGTGTCATGTCCCCGAAATTGTAACACTAAGGTATAAAGCATCGAAAGACAAGCAAATAAATAAAATACCTATTAGCCATTTAATATAACCATAATTATAATTATCAAAGATAATATTATAATTATGATTATCAAATATAACATTATAAATATAAAAATGTATTATTATGATTATGATCTATAATAAATAAATATAAACATATATATGAATATAAAATGATATTACTAGTATAATATAATAATGACTAATATAAATAAACATACAATATACTAAACTATGCAAACACAATATAACCAAATATAAGACAGCAGTTACAAATGAAAGGACATCGATTACCTTAAATGCCACGATTCATATTGGCAGCGATTTAAGAATCAAAAGGTGACTACTAAAGACTGTCAAGGCAGCAATAAAGATCTTTAGACAAAAATTAGGACCGTTTAAAGTCAACGGTGGGGTTTCATAAAGGAGATTATGAATTAAGCGATCTCCTTATAAAGGGTGGTGACTCCTCAAAACAAAGAGATGCCACTTTTTAGGAGGATTGGGGGGATATATGGACAGGCAGATTTAAAAGGTATATAAAGAGAAGAGAGAGAAGGTACATAAGAGCAGACTAAAAGATCTCGGAGCAGACTTAAAAGAGACATAGGAACATACGTGAATGAAATATAAATGGGAAGAGGAAAGAGGCAGATCTAAGGAAGAGATAGAGGCATAATGATCTGCAATAATATTCTGGTAATATTCAGGGATTATGAATTAAAATAATGAGGGTGACATTTAGGAATTATGAATTAAAATAATGCTGATAATATCTAGGAATACAAGTGTGGTCAAAGGACACTAATAATTTATGCATATTATGAATTATACCTATTGGTAACATACTCAGAAATCATTTTACACTTCTGAAATATTTATTTGATTATGCTATTATGCTTATATTTTCACCATTGTGGGAGGAGGAGGATTGCAAAGGGAATAGCAATGAGGCACTCTCCTAATACCACCTCTATAATGGAGAGCCAATGCTATAATGGAGGACCAAGTGTCATATGATGGAGAACCTATGTGTTCTATAATGGAGGACTGAGTGTCCTATAATGGAGAACCAATATGTTCTATAATGGGGGACCAAGCAACCCCAATGTATCATGAAGGGATGAGGCGGGGCTGCAACAGGGAGAACTGCTAAGAGGGCACCCTACTAGGGAGAACTGCTAAGAGGGCACCCTATTAAGGGAGAATTGCTAAAAGGGCTCCCTGTTATAGGGAGAACTGCTCAAAGGGCAACCTATCGTGCGGCCCCCCCAAACTATCCCCGAGTGAATCAATTGTTGAAGAACATGAAGAGGGTCCTATGGTTGAGCCCTCCAAGGATATTAAATGCTTTGTGATTGGATTAGTAATTTGGCTTTGAGTTCTTTAATATTTAATTATGATGATCAGCTAATTAGTATTACTGTGGAAAATAGTTGTAATCTGCTAACCAATGCGATTATGGTAAATGGTTTCTAATTTGTGTGCAAGGCTTCAATCAGGTGAAAGGTATTCTCTAACTCATCTGTTATTTGGAAATTAAGGATTTCGGGCAAATTTAGGACATTCCCAATTAGGGGACATCACACCTTGTCTTTGTACTTCTCCTCCTTTGACATCAATGGCAAAGGAGTCCATGGAGCTGTGAGATCATACAATGATAAGCTCCCCCTAACGAGTACATTCCCTTAGTGACAAATGGAAGGTGATACCACTCCCAATTTCTGTCTTAGAAACTCAAAAGCCTCTTTTGGAAGAGGCTTAGTAAAAATATCTGCAATCTGATCATGAGTGTCAACATTCTCAACCTTTACCTGTTCATCTGCTACTTGCTCCCTCAAGAAGTGATATTTTATAAGAATATGTTTTGTTCTTGAGTGTGTCACTAGATTCTTTGAGATATTGATAGCACTATTATTGTCATAGAATATGGATATTGGATGATTGTATTCTACTTTGATATCCTTTAAAGCTTGTCTCATCCAAAGAACTTGAGTGCAACAAGAAATTGCTGCTATATACTCTGCCTTTACAATTGATAGGGAGATTGATGCCTGTTTTGTTAGAATATTGTCATTGATGTCAAAATGAAGGAACAAGATTTATTGTCATTGATGTCAAAGGGTAAATCAGTATCAAAGGATAAAGAATAATGAAGTGAAGAAACATAGTGAGGAAGAGTAGCAAGTGTTGAAGAGCAGCAATGAAGATAATTATGGGTGAAGTGAATCTGTTATGAATAGTAGCAAGACAGATCATTATTTGTAGCAGCAATTTATATAATAAGGAGATTTGTAGCAGCGGTTTATGTGGTAAGGAGCAGCATTTTATGTTATGAGGAGCAGATATATTTAAAAGACAACAATTCCTTATTAATAAGAAAGTAATTCCAAATGCAATGGTTTACTAAATGTGTTACGGCAAAGTTCATATTTAAGAAGCCAGCACTTAAAATTACATATCAAAAAAACAGTGCGAAGACAAATAAAGCCGACTCCTTTAAAAGGAAGTTTACATAAATATTATTTAATGTTTTGGGCCGATTCCTATATAGGCCGACCTCCTCATATGCCCAACGCTCACTATGAAAGGATTAAAAATAAAATAAATAAATCAGAACTAAATATTTATCATGTTGGTCGGCTTCATAAAGATTGCCCAAGAAAGGAATAAAATCATGATTAAGGAGTGAGCAAATACAGTTAAGGCAGCAAATGTTATTCAGGGAATAGTGAAGGTTAATGAAGATGGAGATTTAATTAAGGCAACATCTATATTTGTTTAAACTTTAAAGGACAGCGATTATTCTAAACATCGGTAGTTATTATTGATAGAGGAATAGAAGCAGCGATTTGTATTTGATTAAGGCAAAAATTATGGACAGCGATTACTTTCATAAGGAAAATACAAAAAGGTTACTATGAATTAGTTTCAAAAGGCTGTGATCTCCTTGTAAAAGGTGGCGACTTCTTAAAAGGTTATACCTATTCAAAGAGATACATCTCTTCATAGAGACATGGGAATATAAAAGGCATAAGAAATGTGAAGTGCAGAGAGTAAGCAATGAAAAAGAAATAATGTAAGTTATTCAAGTATTCAAGCAGATCTAAAAAGATAACATGAAATGTAATTGAGATTTATATCAGAATATATGTAAAGATGTTTGATGGTTTAAAGAAAAGAACATATGATGCATTATTTGAGAGCTGATTTGTAAGGGAGATTAGAGCAAACCTTAAGGCAGAGATACTTGTGGAAGCAGTGCTGTAATGTCCCCATTTTTAGCCCTACACTTTCTAGTGATTGATAGCCTATCTTCGGTGTGCTGTTGGCCAGTCAGAGGCAGAATTAGGGTTTCCGATTGCTTGGTGGGTTCTTTTGAATTAGGGTTTTGCATGTTGGAGTTTGGCTGTTTGGATTCTAGATTCCTTCTGGGTTTTCAGAGAGCTTCGTAGAGGTATGACATGCAACTGCGTTGGGCAATTTTCCGGACTTACTATTTTTAGTAAGTTATGACGGCTACATCTTGGAGTTTGGGATTTGGTTTGCGGATTCTTTTTGGGTTTTTAGAAAGCTTCGCAATGGCATCACGTGCATGTTGATCCGAGCAACTTCCTGAATTTACTATTTTTAGTAAATTTTATTTTTGGCAGTAGTCCAGTTGGCATCAGTTCAATAGGCTTTCCTCTTCAGGTAGTTTAGTTGATATTTTGATTTTTGGCTTGGGGTGCATTTTTTGAAGAGATAAGTTAAGTTGATTTAAAAATGTTATATTTTAATGTCAAATTTAAATGTTGACCCCTTGGCCTAGTTGCATCACTTCAAGTTGTTTTAAAAAGGGGAAGTTCAAGGGTGGACGCCTCATAGGAGGTAATTTAATATTTCTAAAGGTCTAAAATCATGCTTGAAAAAGGACGCCAACTTTGATGAGGAAATTATTTTAAAATAAAGTCAAAATTGCCTTGAAGAAAGGGACGCCATTCTTTGGTGGGAAATTAGGTTATGTCAAAATGGAAATTAGGGCACCCTTTTCTAGAAGTTTCTGGAGTTTCCTCGCTGAGTCTATAAAAGGAGGCCTTCTCTCTTTAGTTGGACATCTTATGTCTTCAGTAATGTTATGCTGCCGGAATGGTAACAGGGTTGCTTCGAGGAATGCATGCCTCCTAGCACGGGCTCGACTTCTTGCTTGAAAGATAGCAACTAGTGGAGAGTTAGTTTGTATTTGAGTGGATTTGTATTGAGATTTTGCATTGTAGTAGTTATTGTGCATTTGTAGTTCAGTTTCTAGCATGTTAATGAAGTTTTGGAGTTGCTGATTCAGTATAGCTTCATGTTGTTTTTACTCATAAGTCAAAAAATAAAAATATATTCATTCTGGGTATTGGCTAAAACCATTTCTATGCCCTAGGCGCCCCTTTGTGCAAAGTTTGGTGATTTTTAATGAAGAATATGATTTTATCTTGTTGGTAGAACATTTCTGGAGGCCGTACCATTCTGTTTTGCCTGGCAAATGTTTAGAAATTAAATTTACAAGTCTTTAGAGTCATTTCTTGATTAGAATCTGGTTGCCATCTTCATAGTGTTCATTTGCATAAGATTTCATGTCATTTGGATAAGTCTAGAGAGAGTTATGAGCATTTAGTGAGTTACAGTGTTGCTGGTTATGCATTTTCAGCCTATGTTCAGTCATATCAGATTGTTAGAGTTTGCTTTAGGAATTGGGTTTGAGTCCTGGAGTCATATTGAGTATTGGAGAAACATTAAACTTCATCGCAGCATTGATATATCACTAATTCAGTGTTCTTGGCAGGCAACTCTTCGTATTGTAAGGCTGTTACAGTAGTACTGTTTAGCCCTTTCTATTTCTTGCTAAGTTACATTGTATTCCCACGGCTGTGGAAGAGACTAGCCTTAGCTCAGTCTTTATTGTTTTGCATTGGGTCCTCATCATCATATGATAGCGCCTTGCTTGCCTCGAGCTTGGAGTGCACATGCTTGATGATTGAGTTATTTTTAACACTGCATTGTCATCAATAGAATCTCCACCATATGATAGCACCATTCCCACCTTGGGTTTTGAGTGCACATGCTTGGTGTTGAGTTTACTTTTCAGCATTGCATCATCTCTTTCAGTACCTCCACCATATGGTAGCTCCTTGCCCACCTTGGGTTTGGAAGCACATTCTTGGCGTTGAGTTCTTTCAGCATTGTTTACTTCTAGTACTACATGCACAAGATCCTCTGACCATATGCTCACCTCTCCTAGGCACATTCTTGGTTAGAGTTACCTTCCGTATCGTTTTGGTTTTGGAGCTAACCTTAACAGGGGATTGTGTGCTTGAGCTGAATTGTTCATTAAAGAATTGGAAAAAAATTGGTCCAGTTCTTTACAAGTGCATTATTGTAATCAGATTTGTGAAGGAAGGACATTGTATGATTTGTGATTAGATTTGTGAAGAAAAGACTTACATCATTCAAAGTCAGATTTGTGTGAAGAAGCATACTATATCAGCCATCGAAGGATTAATAGGTTGGAGCCTATCAAATAGAGGTTGGAGCCTCTTGCTAGGTTGGAGCTTAGTTTGTCTGGGAGTTGGAGCCTCCAATAGGTTGGTGCCTATAATTCTGTCAAATGAAGATTGGTGTCTCATGTGAGTTGGTGCTCACTATTTGTATGTTAAGTAGGTTGGAGCCTACAAGAAAGAGAAGATCAGTAAGATATAAGCAATATTTTGTCGTGGTTTTCTCCCGCAAGGGTTTCCACATAAAATCATGTGTTGTCTTTGTGCTCTAAATTGCTAGATCTTACTTGAATGTTTTATTGTGATTGGTTAAGTTTTCAAAATTAAAAGATTGTTAAATATTGATTCACCCCCACCCCCCCTCTCAGTATCATCGTGTGCTCATTATGTTTCTTAATTAACCATGAAACGAGTATTTCTAAGAAAGAATGCACCACTACTTGTGCTTTTCCTATCATCAACACTGCTTGCCCAATCTATATCTGTATATAATGTTAAGGTGAAGTCATTACCTCTTGGATACCATAGCCCAAAATCTAATTTGCCTTTTAAGTACTTGAATACTCTCTTGACTGCCTGCACATGAGTTTCCTTGGGTGCAGCTCGAAACCTACCAAACATATTTACTGCCTACATAACATTAGGTCTTGAGGCTATGACAAAGTAAACTTCCAATCGTTGATCTGTAAGGAGACTGATTTGCATTAGGAAACTCATCATCTTCACTTAGCTTACATCTTGTAATCATGGGGGTACTAATCAGATTACGTTCTTCCATTCTAAACTTTTTTAGCATCTCTTTAATATATTTGTCATGTTCCTGAATTAGAACACTAAATTACTAAGCATTGAAATGCAATTACGTTAAAACAATACATATTAGAATATAAGTGCGAATAAATAAAGAACAAAGTACAAATATAGACACAAGAAAATAATATAAAATAAATATCAAAATAGAAAAATAAGTAATATAATTATAATTATCCTGAGCTAATATCATAATTATTACCAAACATAACAATACATGAAAATCATATAAACATAATGAACTAATAATTATTTATGATTCCATAATAAAGGAAAGTATATAAAATAGAATATAAACTATGAAATATAAATAAATTTAAATAAAGATCCAAATTATAATAAATTTAAATAACCAATACTTATAAATATCATTATTTATATTTTATCTTCATAAAAACCTTTATAATCGCACAAAACCATAAGCGAGTGATCAACATGTATTGAAGGAG
>VDFB02103204.1:0-19309 GCA_007258455.2 Sequoia sempervirens | reverse complement strand
GAAGAACATCTCTCTTGAGACCTTTCCACGTGAACCTCTCCCGTATCTGCCTGTAAGTCTTGAAGTAACCGGGATGTCCTGCTGCGGGAATATCATGAAAGGCCCTCATAACCATGTTCTTCACCTCAGAACCGGGAATCAGAAATATCCTGTGCTTGTAAATGATCAAATCATTTACAAGTGTGTACCTGGTATCTACTGCTGATCCCTCGACAATGCTGGAGGCCCAACTGTCCTTGGCATACTCTGCCACTATCAAATGCCTCCAATCCTCTGCAATCTGAACCATAGTGCCTAAATACGGTCTCCGTGATAGTGCATCTGCCACTACGTTATGAGTACCTTTGATATATGAAATATCAAAGTCATAAGCCTGCAGCTTGCTGACCCACTTCTGCTGTCTGTCATTGAGATCTCGCTGCCCTAAAAAGTGTCTAAGACTGTTGTGATCAGTTTTGATGCAAAATTTGCTGCCAACAAGATATTGCCTGAATTTCGCTAAGGCATGCATAATCGTGAGCATCTCTTTGTCGTATATGCTATACAACCTCTCGGGTCCTCTGAGCTTGCGGCTCTCATAAACTATCGGGTGCTTGTCCTGCATAAGCACCGCACCAATGCCCTCACCTGATGCATCACACTGAAGCTCAAACGGCTTCGTAAAGTCCGGGCAAAGCAAACAAAAGTGCGTGGTCAACTCCTCTTGAACTTCTCAAACACTCCCTCGCGTTTCCTGGAAGTCCAAACAAACGCCTCTTCATCAAATCTCGCTATCAAGCGTATGTCGTGGAATAACCATTCACGAATCTATGTAGAATCCATAAAACCGAGAAACCCTCTCTAACCGTGGTCGTTCACGGTAAATAATCAACAATGGCGCGGATCTTCTCAGGATCCATACGCACTCCATCCGCACTGATAATATGACCAAGGTATAACAATTCGGTCATCCCCAAATCGCACTTGGATTCCTTGGCGTACAAGGACTCCCTCTCCAAGATGCTCAATACAGTCTCCAAATGAGCCAGGTGCTCCTGCCAAGTCCGACTGTATATCAGAATGTCATCGAAGAAAACCAACACAAACCCCCTCAGCAAAGAATGAAATACTCTGTTCATGGTAGATCGGGGCAGTAGCCGGGCGCTGCTAGGTGAGCTCCAAATGGCATCACTACGAACTCGGTGCCTGGGCTACAATGACATCTCAAGTCGCCTTCTATGTCCCGCCACGGACTCTAACTGGCGATAACCTCGACCAGAATCAATTCGTGGAAATAATGCCCCATGTAGCTCATCAATCAACTCATCTATCCTCGCATCTGTAATCTGCTTTTGATTGTCCTCTCTTATTCGTGACCCCAGAATCAATGCACATGCTAACGCTCCATCCTTCTTCTTCACCAATACAAATGTAATAGCTAACGGCACTTACTAGGGTCTACTGTGACCTATAGCCACAAACTCCTTTTATGGTCTTTCCTTCAATCTCATCCTTCAATCTTTTCTGGATGTCCTCAGAAGGAGTTATCATGGATGGGTTTGTAACTCCCTCTTCGAGCTCACAATAATGTGTCGAATCCTATCTGGAGGTCTACCTGGCGGAATATCACCGAACACCTTATCATGCTTGATTCTGATCTTCTGAATGTCCGGATGATACTCTGTCTTTTGCTGTCCCTCCTGTAAAGGTGCTAAATGACACTCGGCAGCCCACTCTACCATGTCATGACGCATGAGCCGCTCCATTCGGCGAAAATAAATTTTTTTAAGGTCGCTGTCCCGTATTGCCTTAAGAATGTGAGTCTTCCCGTCGACCTCAAAACGTATTTCCATATCCTTGAGACGAAGTGTGACCTCCTCCAGTGAGTGCAACCACTTCATTCCCAATACTAAATCGATGTCTCCCATATTGACAACATAGTAATCTGCCTTGAACTCATAGTTGTTCAAGCGTAATGGAAGATCTCTAATCATGCGTTCGCATCTCAAAGTGTACCCCTCCGCCACTTTGACTCTGATGCCCTCAAACTCCTCTGTGATAAGCCCTCGTTTCTCAACGAACCTAGCATCAATAAAATTATGCGTAGCTCCTGTATCCAATAGGGTAATGACCCTCTGACCTGCTAATACACCACGGAGCCGGAAAGAACCCTCCTGCTGAATGCTAGACAATCTGCCCTCCTGTATCTGAAGCTCGGGCTCTACCTCCACTCTATGCTCTGGAGTCTCTGTCTCCGACTCATCTGAATGCTCAGGCTGCTCTGAATTTTCTGATTCGGAGTCTTCATAGTATGCCCACATAACACGATTCGCCTTGCCCTTAGGTCTTAGAGGGCAATCGTGATTGGCATCATACGGTCCCTTGCAGTAAAAGCATAACTTTTTCCTGCGAAGGTCATTCAGGGCCTCACGATCCAAAGGTGGGAAGGCTGATTTACCTTTCGAATCGTTTCTATAATCTGATTTGTTTTTGTTATAATCAGATTTATCATTGTTTTTATTAAAGCCCTTGTTGTCTCGGAACGATGAAGAACCTCTGGAGTTAAATTTATTTGCCGGGGCTGCGAACTCCATGTTACGTGCCTTCCTCATCGCCTCCTGTAGTGATGGAGGATCAAAGGCTTTTATCCAGCCTTTAAGTGGTTCTGTCAAACCCTCCATAAAGAGAACTACCAACCGCCCCTCAGATATGCTCGGAACCATGACGGAAAGTCTCTGAAAGTCGCTGATGTATGTCTCGAGATTGCCACTCTGCCTCAACTGTGCCAAATCTCTGAAGTAAGTCTCCGGATCCTTCCTATCAAATCTCTCAACCAGCCTGTCTACGATCTCCTGATATGAAGTGATCCTATCATGATGTAGCGTCACCATACCGTGATGCCACCAGTCATATGCTACTCCCTCGAGGTGCAGTTTAGCGTAACGGATAGCGTCTCTCTCAGCCATCGGACGCAAGGTAAGGAATGTATCAAGCTTGCTAATCCAAGCTTGGGCTGTCATCTTCCCACCGCCATCAAACATTATCAGATTCAACCTGTTCGTTGCATGTTTGAGGTCATTATTCTGCTGTCGGGGTCTCCAATCCCGACGAGCCCTATTGTGTTCGCCTGCAGGATACAAACGGCTGTGCGATCCGCTTCCTTCCTGACCGCCAGGAGGTATCAACTTCCCACCTCGCTTGCTGCCTATAAGGTTATTGGTCCGCAAACAAATCATCCTCCGGATCCTCCTCCGCATAGCCCTCATCGGCTCCTCACCAGTGGAACTAGGGCCTTGTAGGCCTATCGCCCAAGGTCCCGCGGACCGCCCCAGGTGCTCTCCGTGACTCCAAAGATCACCCTCGCCATCACACATGTGGTGACTCGGGCCTCCCTCAAGTCCCTAATCTCAGACATTGCCTCGCGGCAATTGGCCAGAATACATCGCCGATCGACGTTGTCCCCGCACGAATATCTCTCGAAAGGTGAGTAAGACCTCGATCATCCTCCATCTCGGTTATATTCTCGAGGGATACTGTCCGGTATCTCTGCTCTTCTCAAATTCTACTATTCCCGCTACCATGATCTCCTCGGCTTCGCTTCAAACCGCTTGCCTTTCAATCAAGGTAATCGCCCTCATGTATAATAATTGTGATGTGTCAAATCCTTCGTCGCATGTGATGCCAAACTCTAGACAGCAGGATCAAGCTCGATACCACCGTAGAAACCCCTGTTTCCCCCTAACACTGAATCTGACTGTAGTTTGAGTTTTTTCTGACGTTTTAGGGTTTTGCAATTTTTTTGTGTTTTTGATGCAATACTTGAAAAGTACGATTTTGACAATAATTTGAAATAAATTCAATAAAAATAAAATAGCTCTGGAATTGAATGAATAAGGACGCCAGTATCTTTATTTGACTTTCTCAACTGATTACACAAATACCCAGATACATGCAATGAGCAAAAACAATGAATTTTAATATGAAAAGAACCTGGTATTTGCTGCTAATGAGGTACAGAATTGTACGGCTTCAATACATACTCCTCTTCTCCCACTGCCTGATGTCTGCAGAGGACTCCAGCAAGGTTGGCGCCTCAAATGAAGAAGGTTTGATGCACAATAAAGAGGCGTTTCTTTTAGGAAGAAGAAACACGTGTTTTGGAGGAGGTACGGCTTGACTGAAATGTACGGCCTGGTGAAGTACAGCAGCAATAAATATTGGTACGGCCTCCTCAAATCAATATCTATGTCTTTGAATATGATGCGCCCCAGTTGATAGATGAACTCTGAATACAGAACACTGAAGAAACTCTGTCAATGGACAATCTCTGAAGCTCTGTAGTTTTCTCTGAATAAGAAAACCTCTGTGGCAATAAATCAAGTGGTATTCCACACTCTCTGAATTGCTTTCCGTTGGAGATGGCTCGTTCCCCAAGGCAAACGAACATGAAACCCTAAGTCTCAGGCTCAGACCAAAATTGATCAGTTTCAAAACTCAATAATCACATAATGGCACAAATCCCAATGCAAAACCCTCTTAAGGCTGAAAAGTGCGATTTCCTTAAGAATAGGGTTTTCATTAAAATATTCATATTTTAATCTTTTTAATTCTCCATAGTTCTCAGCTGAATATTTTAATTTAAATCAAATGTGAAACTGGCCCCTTCTGATGATGGGCGCACCCCTCAAGGCAATCACTTAAGTTATAATTTAAAATTATAACTTTATAATATAAACATTAAATAATTAATATTTAATCAATATAATTAAATATTAATATTTCTCCGCCACTTGTCCGCTTCGCTCCGTCTGGCGTCAATTTAACTCAAGTGATCCTCATGCCGCCACGCCAAATCGTAAAATAGCAGTGGTCCCACACTGCCGCCAAGAATCGCTAAAATAGCAATTTCTGAATGACCTCCCGAGCCAACGAAGACAACCGGATCAATCCCCGCTGATCAAGCTGAGCTACAGCCCGAGATGACCCCTATCCAGTCCATCGCCTCACGAGGGTCGATGATAGGCCAATCCGCTGCCCGAGAGATGTCACCGAAGGGGACATGACAAAAGGACTCCACTTTTGGATCTAAGGTGAAATCCATAATGTGTTGACGCAGGAGAATCCTTGATCGGCAACGGGAACACATTGTATCTCACTGGGTAGGAAATTATCATAGGCAGACCCAAATATTCCCTCAAAATTTTAAAAAACAACTCTGCTCCATAAAAGATACCTATTCGATCCCAAGAGAATCTGGTATCCCAAGATTTTTCAATTGACATTATATGGATGATTTGGACCTTCAACACAAGATTATTCACTCACAGAAACTGCCATTATTGAAAAGATTGCAAGGATCTAGCCAATGAAGGAAACAATAGAAAAATGGGTGGTAAATAACTAGGAGGACATCTACTTAAAATTCATGCCCAGAGGTTTATTTATGGCAAGCTGCCCTAACAACAATTGAAAGAAGATATTCTGAAAGAAGGCCTATGGATGATGGAGAAAGCTAGATTTGTCCTTCAAGAGTGGATCTGAAATTTTGATCCTCAAGAGAAAATTAGGTGGCACACCAAACTAGATCAGATTATATGCTCTCCCAATTGAATACCGGAAAAAAGATCATCTCAATAATCAGAGATTGGTATGGGAACACAATGGAAATAGATAAAAGTTCCTTGGAAGGGTATTTTGCTTCATATGCAAGGCTCTATGTCATGATGGATATTTCTAAGCCTATTCTGAAATGCACCAATCTTATTTTTTCAGATGGTTTGGTCCCAAATGGTGGATATTGAAAAAAAAGCCTCCTAGATGTTTCAGCTGCTAAAAATTAGGGCATCTTTGGAAGTTCTGTTGTTTCCCCATAGAGAAGCTTATCTTAGAGAGAAAAGTCTAGAAAAAGAAGTCTAGTTCAACTTTAGATTCCTTTATCTAGAGAAATCATGGTCATTCGTTTAATACTTCTCAGTCAATATATTGACTTTAGATCTCCCCCCTCATAACATTCCAAGGCAGGTCATTCATTAAGAAACCCCAAAGTCTTCACCTTAGGTCAAAGAAGAATCCATTAAGCAATCCTCTCAAACAATGCTAAAGGAAAGAGAAAGAATTATTGTGGAATCTCAGAAGATAGTTAATATCCTAAAAGCTCAAATCAACCAAAATTTAGGCATTCTTCTGGAAACAATGGAAGATGTAGAATATTTGTGTTGCAAGTCAAAGAAAAATGGGTTTCTTGAGAAAAATTTACTAAGGGAAAAGGATCTCATCTCCAAGGTAGAATTGACTGTCTTACGATCAAATAGCTAGACTAAAAATTATGAGGAAGTCCACCAAAGAAAAGTTGGAGGAAGCCATACTGGATGATGTAGGTAAAACAGATTTGTTGTTGCTATTTTCTACTAATAAGTCCTGACTCAGTCAATGGGCAACAAAAATTACTTACAGAATAACAACAATATTTTATTGATTTCAAATGAAGTCACAAATATAGCCAAACATTTATTCAAGCCAATAAGAACTTAAATAAAATACAAAAAATAAATTGATTGCAAGATGGCAAGATGGCACCAAGCGCAAGCCAAGAGCATACATCTTCTTAAAGACTATGAAAGTCTAGACACTTGACAAATAATATCTCAAACAAGTGATGATCAAAATGAGCTCATGAGGCCTTATTTATAGGACTAAGAGGCCAAATCAATGGCTCGTTACAAGATGCTTGATCAACAATTCACAATAAAAGATAGAAAACTTATGTACAAAATTCCATTAGGTGGCATAAAGTGGATGAATGGTAGGTGTTGGATGAAGATTCTAGTGGGTGGTAGTGTTGATGTTAACATGCAGCATCAGAAGTAATCTTCCAGCGATCTTCTTATTGGCAATAAATTAAATAATAGCTCCAAGCTATTTAATTTATTGAGACTCAAGAGGCACAACTTCTAAAGACACTTCTCTTTGTTAAGCAAACAATTTATTAATGAAGAGGTACAATTTTCTAACAAGGCTGACCTTGTTACAAGAGGCACGAATTTCTAAAACACGTATTCTTGATGGTGGCCAACTTGGTACTTGGAAAAGTCACGTCCTCTCCTCTAGTTTGTATTTATATTCGATGGCATTCTCATTGTTCATCATCAAGATCAAGTTCAGTTCAATATTACTCATTGAAGTCTAAGTGAAATTATCTAGAAGTAAAAGCGAATTCTATAGGAGAGCATATTGTTTAAGGCTGAGTTCTATCAGCATTATAGTTTTGTGTTACATCACTTTTTGGTGCATAATTTTGGGCCTGCATATCGGCCTCTTGTAAGAAGATCATTTTTGTGACAATTCAATATATAAGTGATATATTGTTGCTGGGTTTTTCTCCCTCGAGGAGGGTTTTCCCAGGGTATCTGCTGTGTCTTTGCATCTGATTTGAATTAATTTTCTGTGCATTTATCTGATCATTAAAAATCTACAGGTAGGTGGAGCTCCCAGTGAGTGGTAGGTAGTAACTGGAACTATCGGTAAGTCAATTTTATGGAACTCAAAAAGTGAGAAGAATCCACTTGACACTTGTAAGTGGCTTCAGGGGTCATACTTTTTTTATAAGTTTGATTCCTATTCTCAGATCTTAATGTGGCTAACATCACAGCACAAACAAGTGCATACACTCGCTAATCAAATTACCTACTTTATTAAAGCTAAAGGAGGAATATCGTGTTAAATGGCCAATAAAGCCAATCATTTTCTTTATTTATACAATTTTATTTATAGCGGTAAACATGTGGGTCCACCATATCTTCCATTTATACTTAAGAATTTACACTTTGTACAAGATTACATTCACCATGTTGCTATGCTATTAACATTTGTCCGATTCAAGGATACAATATCTATCAATGTCAAGTACAAGGTGAATTCTAGGTATGTTGAAGACATCATCAAACTGAAGGATGTAGTGATACTTTTAAAAGGCTTGATCTTCTTTACAGCTTTTTGTCCAATAGATAGGTACCAATCACCAATAATGCTTGTCTGGGTATGTTCAATTTACCATTCAAGTTGGCTGTTGGGGAAGTCAATACATAGTTTAAGAATATGCATGAGTATTCTATTCATTATTGGCTTTGAAAAAAGTTAACTAGGATAATAGGATTTTACAAGGACTAAAAATATTTACAAGACTGGGTAAACTATGAAGACCAAAGGGAAAATTTCTAGTAATATCTCTACACTACATAGCTATATGGACCTGTTTATATTGCCTGACAAGATGTTTTAATACCAACAGATGACCTTTGCTAAGCTCTAGAGATAGTATTCTGATCTGCTTCTTTCTAGGCACAATTTGGATATGGCTCCATCCATCATGTTATATAATGTGCGAGATAGGATTCATAAAGAAATACCTTTCCAAAATCTTCCTTTGATATTCTTAAGTTCTTTTGTTCTTCTTAATACTAAGTTAGTAGGATCTTTAGGAATAAGATTGTCATCAACATCAAAACTTCCAACAACATATGCAAAATTTGTATGAAGAAGATGAAGGAATTTGATTTTTGGATGATTTCCCAAGACAATACCAGATTTATTTAAAGAAAAAGACTCATACTAACTCAAGAAATACCATCCTAGGATAATATCAATTCCAATGCTTTCGTCATTCCAAAAGGAGCATAGAACACTAAAATTTCCAAGATTGATGAGAATATTACTTGCCTTTTCTTTCATATTTCTTACTACTCCAAGGCCTTTTACTAGGACTTTTTCATGACTCCAATACAGGGGGGAATAGACATGATGCTTAGCTATATTGATAGTGGAACATATATCTATGAGAGAAAAAAACTTTTGACTAAACCCTTCTATTTTAATAGAAATAATATGTTTACTTAAAACCTCATAACACCTTTCAAAAAGAGGGGAAATACACGAAAAATTTTAGGATAGGCGACATTATAATTGCTATCCTTAGTAGATATTTGTGTGTCTCCACGTTCTTTGTAAAGTGTTCTAGGGGACATGAGGGACAAAAGATTTATTATTTATTTTCCTTTGACAAATTGTAATTGCATTCAAAGAGGTGGACCCATTACGGTGACGGTTAAAGAGCATTTTGGGAGGATATTCCTCTTGGGCGTCCAACTTTGCAAGTGGGGACCACTTTGGTGTGCATGTCCTTGCATGTCATTTGCATGTTTTGCATGCTCTTGCATAGTTGGGTGCCCAAATTTGCATGTTGGTGCATGCTCTTGCATGAAGCCATCAGAGCCATTGGAGAGTTATGGAGCACTCGGTATTGACCAATTCTAATTGGCTGTGGGTTAGGCGCCCATGTGAAGGCCATGTGATTATTCAATATTTTATGCCATGTTTATGGGCTGTCCACTAAAGCTGGCGTGAGTTTTTCCAAGTGGTCTTTCTTTTTGTTTCAAGATACCATTTGTGGTATTGTCTCCCACAAACTTCTATATATTGGAGCCTTGAAATGGTGGTTTGTAGAGTTTGTTTGCAAGTTGTCAAAGCGATGAAGTGTTGTTAGATTTCAAAGAGGATTGTTGTATTGGTGTATCTGTTTTGAAGATTAATACAAACATTCGATCTCTTTGGGTGTGGAGTTTTTTCCTACAAGGATTTCTCCATGTATATATTGTGTCATTTGTGTTTGGCAACTTGTGGTATTGCTGATTTTTCTTTCATGTTTGGAATTGCTAATCACATAATCACTTTATGGTAATCTTGGTTACATAATTTCAGATTTGCAAACACATTATTAAGTTCTATTGGTGCAAGTTTCACCTTGGTATTTCCAATAGAAAAAAAGATTGGTAACACAAAAAAGGATTTAAAAAGGATTGACTATACATTGTAGGACCACTGAAGGATTCAATAAGAAAATTTATAGTTTCTTTATGATTATTAATTCTAGAGCCTCATATAGGGAAATTATTATAATACTTATCTTGAGAATCATCAAAAATTTTAGAAGAGGATTTTCCTATAAATATCTATTGAAAATCTTCATAGGTACTATCACAACAATCATCTAAAATTATTTGTTTAGCATCATCTATTGCTTCAAAATTAGTATCATACTTAGCTTGTTTAGAATAAATACACTCATTGCAAGTGTTAGAAGTATTATCTGAAAATCCATAAAGATTTTGGAGTTCTTGAATCTACTCCTTTTCTTTCTCATTCTGTAACTCCTCCAATCTCTGAAGATGTCTTCTACCTTGTTCCTTGTTAGAGTAATCATTCATTAGCTAATAATTAATTAATCTTTAATTGATTATTAGTCTAATTTCATTTCATGCACTTAAGCTAAAACTTAGGAGTGTTTTTTCCTTTTATTAGAGTGAGCTATTATTAGATCATTATGTCTCACTACATGTGATGTTGACACTTGTCATGATCTAATCCATTAGCATTTAAGGTTTGCTCTTATAATCACTCACCTTCATTGTATTATCACTCATGAGGTTCATTATTACCCTTGAGGTTCATTCTGTAACTTTTTTCTTGTTGAGGAAATAGCAAATCTTTGTTTGCAACTCTCATGTGTGGAATGTGTTCTTGTTTGCTATTTGATCCTATGTCTTGTGTGCTTTTCACAAATCTAACATGGTATCAAAGTGTGGATTCAAGAAACCCCTTCTCGATTTTTTAAGGTTTTCTTCAACTAAGGTTATAGGACTTCAAATCTAGAATCTTCTTTTTTTGAAAATTTTAGAGTTGGATGATTTTTTTCTATACTTTGGAGCTAAATGGACCTCACCATTACATTCAAGAGGCTGAATAGATGAATTTTGATATAAAATTCGCCCAATATTGGTCTCAGGAGTTTAGGAGGAAAAAAGAAAATAGGGGCCTATATGGCCCTTGTATAGCCCTATACGAATTTTTTTCAAAAAATAAAAAAATAAAAAAGCAAAGCAGCACGCTATATAGCACTGTCACTATATATAGTGGCCAAAACTATACATAGCGCTCACTAGTTGCTAGCCAACAGATGGCCAGCAACTTGTAGTCTACTACAACAGCGAGTGCAACGCCATCGGCGACAAGCTAGTGGGGTGTTTTTTTTAGCCACCACCCAACACCAGGGTCATATGGGCAACCAACGCCCAGCCCCAGAGGGCCCAATTTTGCCCTTAATGCCCTAATTGGGCAACTTTTTTTCAGGGGGCATAACTTTTCACTCAGGTATTGAAATTGGGCAAACAAGATACTGTCGGAAAGTTGGTTCTGAGCACTATTCAATGGTGTTGATATTTTTCTCATATCTTTTTTTATGGTGCATTCTACAACTTTTCAAAGTTAGAAGTAGTATTTTCACTCCCGAACTCACAAATTTTGACTAGTTTCTTCGTTTTTTGTGATTCCAATAGCATTGGAAAACTCTTTTAGAGCTCTTCACAACTATGCATGCATTTTTTCATATTTTTCTATAGGTGCATTTTGTTCAATTTTTTTGTGTTTTCACATTCTAGTGAATTACTTGGATGTTTCAGCGATTCTACATGTATTTCAAACATTTTGTCCTTTTTGGGCATATTGATCATCTTTTGTAATCATTTTTATCTTTTGTAGATGAACTAAGATAAAGTGCCACTATTGTACATGTTTTTTGGGGATTTCGCATGTCCTGTTGTTCCTTTTGTATTCCCACTATGATATAAAGTGCCATGGGGGGGTTGTGCAGTGCTTTTGTTTTTCCATCACACCTTTGTTAAGTGAGTGTCCCTTCCTGTAATGTCCCCATTTTTAGCACTACACTTTTCAATGATTGATGGCCTATCCTCGGTGTGTTGTCTGCTAGTCAGAGGCAGAATTAGGGTTTTCGGTTGCTTGGTGGGTTCTTTTGAAGATTTAGGGGTTTGCATGTTGGAGTTTAGATGTTTGGATTCTAGATTCCTTCTTGGTTTTCAGAGAGCTTCGCAGAGGTATGACATGCAATTGCATCGAGCAACCTTTTCGGACTTACTATTTTTAGTAAGTTATGATGGCTACATCTTGGAGTTTGGGATTGCGGATTGCGGATTCTTGCTAGGTTTTCAGAAAGCTTTGCAATGGTATCGCATGCACTTTGATCCGAGCAACTTTCTGAA
Organism: Sequoia sempervirens; assembly: GCA_007258455.2. Classification (NCBI taxonomy): domain Eukaryota; kingdom Viridiplantae; phylum Streptophyta; class Pinopsida; order Cupressales; family Cupressaceae; genus Sequoia; species Sequoia sempervirens. The sequence goes on along the minus strand of VDFB02103204.1, from coordinate 7,223 downwards.
TTTACTATTTTTAGTAAATTCTATTTTTGGCAACAGTCCAGTTGGTATCAATTCAGCAAACTTTCCTCTTCCAATAGTTCAGTGGGGGTAATTTGGATTTTGGGCTTTGTGGTGAAATTGTTGATGAATATTTAATTATTTGAGTGGCTAAAGTTATATTTTAATATTATGACCCCTTGGCCTAACATTACAACTTTAAGTTGTTTTTTAAAAAAGGGGACTTGAAGGGTGGACGCCTCATCAGGAGGTAATGTTATATTTTTCTAAGGTCAAAAAATCAAGCTTGGAAAAGGGACAACAACTTAAGAGAAAAGATGATTTTTTTAAATTAATAAAAGTCAAATATTGCTTTAAGGAAAAGGGACGCCATCCATGGAGGGAAAAGAGATTAATTCAAATTTGAAAATTAGGGCATCATCTTGATGTTTCTAAAAGATTCTTCTCAAGCTTATAAAAGGAAGCCTCTGCTCTTCAGTTGGATATCTTATGTCTTCAATATTGTTATGCTACCGAAATAGTAACAGGATTGCTTCGAGGAATGAATGCCTCCTATCTTGGCTCTTCTTCTTGCTTGAAAGATAGCAACTAGTTCAGAGATAGTTTGTAATAGGTTTGTCTTGCATTTCAGTTGAGTATCTTGCATTTTTGGAGTTCTAGTTTTGCGTTTCAGTCTCATTTTGAAGTTGCTGAATATCATGGCTGATTGTAAGAATTGCTCATATCTCATGAAATAAAAATATTATTGTTCTGGGCATTGCATAAATCCTTTTCTCTATGTGGGGCGACCATTCTTGCAAAGTTGTAGATTTTTTAATGAAGATTTGGATTTTTAAAAACAAAATTGCCTCTCTCTATTGGCCGTACCGTTTTGGTCTGCCTAGAAAATGTTTAGAAAAAAAAATACTTTGATTTGTTAGTTGTTTCTTGGTCTAGTCCTCATTGCCATCATTATAGCTTTCGTTTGCATCAAGTCTCATGTCATTCTAGCAAGTATTGAGTGAGTTGCGAGTATTTGGGTGAGTTCTAGGGTTGCTGGTTGACATATTTTAGTTGCTGGTCTGTTATATCAGTCATAGATAAATGCAGATTTGTGAGGAGTATGAGTCTAGGGAGGTTTGTCATGCATTGAGGAAGTCTTACAAATTATTGCAGCATTGAAGAACTTGAATTACTAGGCTTTGTCAAGCTTTCTAACATATTGTAAGCTAATTAGTAGTACTATCAACAATTCTCCTCTCTATCTTTCAGTATCTTTCAGTTACTTCTCCGCTGCATAAGTGGAAGAGGCTGGCTTGCCGCCTATTTACTTTCAGTTAGTAGTTGTAGGGACCCTCTTACCATATGCTCGCCATCACTCGGCACCATCCTTGGTTAGAGTTACTTTAGCTCATCATGCATCTGACCATATGCTCGTCTGTCCTAGACACATTCTTGGTTAGAGTTCTCTTCCAGTTTGCATCTGCATTAGATCCTCTGACCAAATGCTCACACCTTGCCCACATCGGGATCCTCGTGTACATCCTGGTTAGAATTGCTTTCCGCATCGTTTTGGTTTAGAGCTAACCTTAACGAGTGCGTGTTGATTGTAATTGAAAATTGGAAAAAACAAAAAAATGGTTCGGTTCATTACAGTGGTATCAGAGCTAAGATCCTGCCATCCTGTGAAAAACATAGAGCCAGTTCTTCCTGCCATCCTGTGTGGTCATAAGAAAATCAACACTATTCGTTCTATGAGCGCAAGAGAACAGAGATGACTACAGAGAAGTCTTTAATTGAGTTGACGCAAGAACTGACCACACTAATGAGGGATCCTAACATAAGATGGGGACTCAGAAAGATTTTTGCTAAGTCTGAAAGTCGGGATGGAAAGGTGCACATGTTACATCAGAATGATCGTGAGCTTGATGAAGATCAGCTTGGTGAAAAGAACATAACAATAGTCTTGAGTCCTAATAAGGATTCAACCTATGAAGGTCTTGAAGCTAAGGGCTTAACAGAAGATTTCAGTAGTACTATTGTATGGGATGAGTTTGTTGAAGAAGAGCAAGTAGAAGGAAATACTGATGGTGCCTTTGAATCAGCCTATGACCATTGCCAAAGTGATAATGTTGGTAATGATTCCAACATGATTGTACCACCTTGTGTTAAAGATTTGGTGATGGATAGTTTTCCTCTTGTTGCTGTCCAAACTCCTCAAGAGTTTTCACAAGAAGAAATTATGACAAGTGATCATGGAGACCTTTTTGGTATGCATATGATTACTCAAGATGAGATCAAAAATATACCTATAGATGGTGGTTACATTGAAGGAAAAAGGGACGAAATTTTCAAAACATCTAACATTGAAGATTCTCTGCTTCACTATGACGTTGGTGACCTGGGTGAACATGGGTTTGATCATCAAACTAAGCCCTTGGAGAGAAGGACTTATGAAGAAATGAGTTCAAGTGAGTTACATGGTGACCTATTCAAAGACTCAACACTCCAAGAGAAGCATGAAGAGTACTTTTCTTTTGATCAAAAGAATCAGCCTTTTACCATTTGGGATCCTGGTTGGTTGGCACCAAGGTGTGATAAAGAACCTTTGTGGGATGAATTTCCCTTTGATCCAGCTGAAGATCAAAAATTAGATTGCATTGCAAACTATGAGGTGGCCATTGAAGAGGAAGTTGTCTTTGAAGAAGAAAAGTGTTCAACAAAGCTCCATAATGATCTCTTTGAAGTGGTTGCAGCCACTAAAGAAGAGTATGTTTCTATAGAAACTTTCCAAATAGCAGACGATTATGACCCATTGGGCAAGTTGGATGCTGCTATAATGTTTGACCAAGAAGACGGTGATGAAGAAGAAGAGCTTCAAGACCATATGGCTCTCGAAGAGGAAAGAGTTAAAGAGGTTTACAAACACAAGTCTGATTTTTCCATTCAAGAAGCTGATTGCAAAAATAGAGTCGAAGAAATCATGGAGAATGATCATCTCCATAGCATTGAGCATTATCCGCATGTTTGTGGTAAAGTACAAGGATGTTGGAGCAGCATTGAGGGCAACAAAGACAAGGGACAAGGTTCTGATTTTCAATTGCAGCCTATCAGCAGTTCACCATCTTCCCATTCTTATGAGTGGGAGAGACAATTCAAGGTGTCCATTGACAAGGAAGTGCAAGCTCTATCCATGTTTGATCACACACATAGCTTGGTTGAAGATCCATACTGGAAGGTTCAATTTGATGAGAGATTGAAAGGGATTAAGGATGAAGTTACTCTCCCTAATTTGCAACATGTCAAAGACTCCTTGGAGACATTGAAATCGGCGCACTTACACTTGATTGGAGATCGTGATCACACCATTGAAGTTGCAAAGAAGACCATTGGGGTTTTCCAAGAAAATGAGAGTTTGGTTGATGAGCTCACTCTGGAGCTTAAATCAACAAAGGACAAGTTGAAAGAAACTCAGTTGGCTCTAACAGAGGTTGAAGACCAGTTTGCTGATTTCAAACTTTTCAAGGAGCAAGAGAATGAGCAAAGAGTTTGCTTGTTAGTGAATGCATAAGAGGGTTTGAGGATGAAGTCTTCACTTGGGAATTGTTGAATCAAGATGTTATCAGCGTCCTTGACATCAAGATATTGTCCAAACACAGTTTGGTAGCTGTTCATAGGTCCATTACAGCAGCAAGAAGTGAAGAAACCAGACTTGTTACTCATGATGTAGGGGAGAAAGGGGGTCCAAAACATGGTGTTTACATGCTTGACAATCCATCCCTTTGGTTGAATGATGCTTTGGCCCTTGTATATTTTGGGAGTTGAATTTGAGGTCATCTAATGTTTCATGCTCCAATGATGTTGAAGCTCTCATGGATAGGCTTCAAGGGTTCATCAGAGGGAACGCCAATTTCACCAATTTCACAAGTATGCACTTGATTTTTACCAACACTTAGAGATGTGCTATGTTTTCTCTCTGAAGCGTTGGAGATTATTTTCAGTTGGGTATCCATGCTTGGGATTCTCAACATGGGTTGATGGAGCCTATTGCTTGTGGAAAGAAGAATTTTTGGAGGAATAATGATCAAATTATCAGATTTTTTGGTATTGTTTCCTTCTTTTCCAGCCACTTGATGGTTCCGTTTGTTCATCAACAAATGGATTGGAAAGAAATTTTGAGCAAGCGTTGGAGAGATAAACAATCGGTTGCTCATGGGAGTGACTCTCAGCTAAGACAAGGGCATATTTTGAGACACAAGCTTGCTGGGTGGAGGCAGACCAGCCACCTTACATGTGGAGTTGCTTTCATTCAAGAGAGTGAGTTCATCACTTCTTGTCATAGAGGTGGTAGTTTTCAGTTGGAGGTTGCTCTAGTGTATTTTCCAGCCACTTTAGAGGTGTTATCTTGCAACTCGATGCCCATCTCACACGCTCACACTTGGGAATTTCATTGGTGCTATTGGTTTTCCTTATGTAGAGCTCTAGAATCAGATTGTACTACACTGATTCCAGTCTTGAACAACATTGATTATTTGTTTCTTCACACCCTTCCTACTCTCCAAGATCATCTTATGGAGGTTGGTGATGTTAACTTTGATAGTTTTCTCTCATTGTTGGTTCAGGACAGCGAACTATCACTTGCATTGATTCATCATTCTGAGACTCATGAGGTTGGAACTATGAGAGTTTTCTGTAGTCTTCATGGTGGTATCAGTATAATTCAGATGAGGCATAGTAGTTCCATGTGGAGTTATGAGTATGAGATTGTTGAGCTCTTGCAAAGGATTGCTTTCCTCTTTGCAAGAAGACTTGAAGATGTCTCATTTGCAATCATGGCTTTGTTCGATACCTTATGGAGATATGCTGAGGGGTTCAATTTTGAGTTGAGTAGACTATCTTTCCTATTGCCTGGGATTGTGATAGACAGTGGTATGGTTGATATTTTTGACTCAGAACATTTTGAACATGAGACGTTGCATGATATTGATCTCAGTCCTTTAAGTATCATGCATGGTAACATTTTGGAGTTACAAGGGAGGTTAGTGCAGCATTGACATGATGTTTTCACTGATGTGATTAGAGTGGTGCAGCATCGGTATGGTGGGTCCTTCCTGAGACGAACATGGGAACCTGGGATCATACTTGTTTGGGTATGGATCAGTCTTAATTTTTCTAGAGTTGTGGTGGTATTGGTTGAGGACAAACAATTTTGGGAAGGGCGGACTATAATGTCCCCATTTTTAGCACTACACTTTTCAGTGATTGATGGCCTATCCTCGTGTGTTGTCGGCTAGTCAGAGGCAGAATTAGGGTTTCTGGTTGCTTGGTGGGTTCTTTTGAAGATTCAGGGGTTTGCACGTTGGAGTTTGGTTGTTTGGATTTTGGTTTCCTTCTTGGTTTTCAGAGAGCTTTGCAGAGGTATGACATGCAATTGCATCAGGCAACCTTTTTGGACTTACTATTTTTAGTAAGTTATGATGGCTACATTTTGGAGTTTGGGATTTTGGATTGTGGATTCTTTCTGGGTTTTCAAAAAGCTTTGCAATGGTATCGCATGCACTTTCATACAAGCAACTTTCTGAATTTACTATTTTTAGTAAATTCTATTTTTGGCAACAATCCAGTTGGCATCAATTCAGCAGACTTTCCTCTTCCAACAGTTCAGTGGGGTAATTTGGATTTTGGGCTTTGTGGTGAAATTGTTGATGAATATTTAATTATTTGAGTGGCTAAAGTTATATTTTAATATTATGACCCCTTGGCCTAACATTACAACTTTAAGTTGTTTTTTAGAAAAGGGGACTTGAAGGGTGGACGCCTCATCAGGAGGTAATGTTATATTTTTCTAAGGTCAAAAAATCTAGCTTGGAAAAGGGACACCAACTTAAGAGAAAAGATGATTTTTTTAAATTAATAAAAGTCAAATATTGCTTTAAGGAAAAGGGACGCCATCCATGGAGGGAAAAGAGATTAATTCAAATTTGAAAATTAGGGCATCTTCTTGATGTTTCTAGAAGATTCTTCTCAAGCTTATAAAAGGAAGCCTCTACTCTTCAGTTGGATATCTTATGTCTTCAATATTGTTATGCTGCCGAAATGGTAATAGGATTGCTTCAAGGAATGAATGCCTCCTAGCTTGGCTCTTCTTTTTGCTTGAAAGATAGCAACTAGTTCAGAGATAGTTTGTAATAGGTTTGTCTTGCATTTCAGTTGAGTATCTTGCATTTTTGGAGTTCTAGTTTTGCGTTTCAGTCTCATTTTGAAGTTGCTGAATATCATGGCTGATTGTAAGAATTGCTCATATCTAATGAAATAAAAATATTATTGTTCTGGGCATTGCATAAATCCTTCTCTATGTGAGGCGACCATTCTTGCAAAGTTGTAGATTTTTTAATGAAGATTTGGATTTTTAAAAGCAAAATCGCCTCTCTCTATTGGCCGTACCATTTTGGTCTGCCTGGAAAATGTTTAGGAAAAAAATACTTCAATTTGCTAGCTGTTTCTTGGTCTAGTCCTCATTGCCATCATTATAGCTTTCGTTTGCATCAGGTCTCATATCATTCTGGCAAGTATATAGTGAGTTGTGAGTATTTGGGTGAGTTCTAGGGTTGCTGGTTGACATATTTTAGTTGCTGGTCTGTTATATCAGTCATAGATAAATGCAGATTTGTGAGGAGTTTGAGTCCAGGGAGGTTTGTCATGCATTGAGGAAGTCTTACAAATTATTGCAGCATTGAAGAACTTGAATTATTGGGCTTTGGCAAGCTTTCTAACATATTGTAAGCTGATTAGTAGTACTATCAGCAATTCTCCTCTCTATCTTTCAGTATCTTTTAGTTACTTCTCCGCTACATAAGAGGCTGACTTGCCGCCTATTTACTTTCAGTTAGTAGTTGTAGGGACCCTCTTACCATATGCTCGCCATCACTCGGCGCCATCCTTGGTTAGAGTTACTTCAACTCATCATGCATTAGATCCTTTGACCATATGCTCGTCTGTCCTAGACGCATTCTTGGTTAGAGTTCCCTTCTAGTTTGCATCTACATTAGATCCTCTGACCAAATGCTCACACCTTGCCCACATTGGGATCCTAGTGTATATCCTGGTTAGAGTTGCTTTCCGCATCGTTTTGGTTTAGAGCTAACCTTAACGGGTGCGTGTAGATTGTAATTGAAAATTGGAAAAAACAAAAAATTGGTTCGGTTCATTACACTTCCACAACAACATTGAATCCTAGTGATTCTTGC
>VDFB02103203.1:0-33726 GCA_007258455.2 Sequoia sempervirens | reverse complement strand
ATGCTAGGATCTGGATTTGTGACGATGAGTAATAAGGGCTCATGCGATGGAGCGATTGGATCTTGAGTGTCAAGGGAATCATGGGATGGAATGGATGGGGGATTGTGATTTTTAGGTGGACTAGATGGGATGGTAGGATCTTGATTTGAAGATGTGGATATGTTGGTATGTTTTGGATCAAGCTCTTCACATGATTCATCTTGTGTGGGTGGCATGATGATGGAGTGTTGGAGGGACTCACCAAGTGGGGGAGATGGAAGGATGGAGGATTCATGAAGCTCATGGGAATGGATTTCAGTGATACTAGGAGTGCGAGGAGTGGATTGGATTTGAGTGTCTTCAACAGATTGGGTGGATCTAGGAGTAGAAGATTGTGATGGGGTTTGGTTATCTTTGATGGGTTCGGTGGCTCTCGGAGGAGTAGATAGGGGTTTAATGGATTCAATGGGTTTGATGGTTTCAATAGTTCAGGTGGTGCTAGGGGTGGTAACAATAATGATAGGTGTGGGATGGAGAAGGGTCTCATCACTTATAATGACCATGGATGGTGGATTTGGATGGAATGGCTCCACAACTTTAAGGTGTGGAGTTGGGGATGTATTCTTTTCCATAAGTCCTTAGAGAACTTCTGGAGTGAGAATTGTGAATATTCTAGGCTTAACTAGGGTGATGGGAATAGATGAAGGAGTATGGGTTGGTGGAGGATTGGGATTATGGATTGGTAGACTAGGATTAGATGGAGGAATGGGATTGGATGGAAGACTAAGAGTAGGTGGAGGATTAGGATTGGTGGGGGGATCAAGATTAGATGGAGGGTTAAGGTAAGAATATTGTGATAGCGGACTAGAATAGGAAGACATGGATGGTGGATTGATGTTAGAGGAAGTAGATGGGGAATTAAGATAGGAATATTGGGATGGTGGATCAAGATGGGAAGATTGAGATGGAAGATTGAGATAGGAGGACATGGATGATGGATTAGGATAGGAAGATGTGGATGTTGGATTAGGATAGGTTTATGGGGGTGTAGGATTAAGATAAAAAGGTGTGGATGTTGGATTAGGATGGGAAGACTGGTAAGGAGGATTAAGATAGGGGGACATTGATGTGGGATTGTAATAGGAGTATTGGAATGATAGATTAGGATGGGAATATTGAGATGGTAGGTTAGGATATCGGGATGTGGGTGTTGGATAAGAGAAAGATGTAGATGAAGGATATGATGAATATGTGGATGGGGAAGATACTATATATCCTTTGTCAGAGGTAGCCTAAGGAGAATTATTAGGTGTGGATGAAGATGTAATAAGATAGCTCAAAGAGGTAATTGGATTTTGGAAAGTGGTTGGGGAAATCTTACTAGAAATGATAGCATCAAGGGGATCTATGTCATATACCTCTTGATCAACAAGAATTTTTTTATCATCTTCGACATAATTAGGATTCCCCTTGACTACTATCTTTAGTTGCATTGATAGAGGATAAGGATTCATGATATTGGATAGGATGGATACAGATTGAAAAGATGGGAATGAACAATTAGAAGGAAAGAAAATGTGATGAAAGGATAAATAGGATGGATTGGAAGAATATGGAGGAATGGATCTTAAGATTTATTTTGATATCAAAAGATCTTGGATGTAGATGGACTAAAGCTTAAATTGGGATTTAGGTCAATCTCAGATTGGGATTGGATTAAAGCTTAGATTAGGATGATTGGATAGGGATGTGATTGGATTAGATTGGATAAGATTTATTGATGAGAAGATTAATAAGATTAGATGATGGATTAGATAAGATGATGAAAGGGATTCTAAACCAAGTTTAGAGATCACCCTAGGTGACTTAAGGTACTGATTGATTGTATTAAAGGATAGATGGATGATTACAACACTAAATCCACCTCAAGATGGAAGTAGATTGATTAGGGTGAAGATGATAACAGACTCAAGATGGATGACAATCCTGAGAAAATGTGGATGATGTCGATTAGATCCAAAAACCTAAGGCAATTCGGATAATAACCTCTAAAATGAAGTTTAGGGGATTCAGATCGAGAAAACGATGATGGATATGTAACCTAGAGTCATTCTAAGATGTGTCTATTTGATTTAGATGATGAATGAATGACCTACATATGGACTGAAGTGGAGATTATGAATGAAAAAAAGGTGCAAATGGCTCGAGAAATGACAATTTTTTTAGGATCACAATAGATTAACTTTTTGGACAACTAAAGGGCAAGCTCACCTATCTGGAGGGAAAGGTCACCTATTTGGAGGGGAAGGTCACCTAACTAGAGGGAAAGGTCACCTAACTATAGGGAAAGTTCACCTATCTAGAGGGAAAGGTTGCCTATCGGAGGGAAAGATTGCCTAATTGGAGGGAAATGTCGCCTAACTGCAGGGAAAGGTAACCTATCTAGAGGGAAAGGTCACCTATCTAGAGGGAAAGGTCACCTATCTAGAGGGAAAGGTCACATAACTACAGGGAAAGGTCACCTAACTAGAGGGAAAAGTCACCTATCTGGAGGGAAAGGTCGCCCAACTGCAGGGAAAGGTCACCTATCTAGAGGGAAAGGTCGCCTAATTGCAGGGCAAGGTCATCTATCTAGAGGGGAAGGTCACCTATTTGGAGGGAAAGGTTGCCTAACTAGCTTTTATACCCTTAGAATAGGGAAACAAACTCTTGGAATGGAGAGAAAAACTCTCAAAATAGGAAAATAGACTCCCGAAATGGGGAGACAGAATCTTAGAAGGGGGAGTCAGACTCTCGGAACAGGGAGCTAAACTCTTAGAATAGGGAGACAAACTCTTTGAATGGGAAAATGGATGCTCCAAATGGATGAACAAATTCTCTAAATGTGAGAACATACCCTCTAAATGGGAAAACAGATGCACCAAATGGATGAATGGACTCTCTAAATGGGAGAATGAACCCTCTAAACGGTAAACAGATGCTCTAATTGAGAAAAAGAATGCTCCTAATGAGTAAACGAATGATCCTAATAGGTAAATGGATGCTCAAAACAAGAAAACAAATGCTTGGAATGAGAAAACGAATGTGTCACCCAACTGGGGGAAAGGTCACCCAACTGTGGGGTAAAGTCTTCCAACTAGTGGGAAAGGTCGCCCAACTAGTGGGCAAGGTCGCCCCTTTTGATGAAACAGTCAAATGTGATGGGCTCACTTGGACAGGAAGCATAATCATCCTTGTTAAGATCAGGGTCGCCTATTGCTGGGGAATGATCACCCAAGTTGAGGGAAAGGTTGCTTATTCAGTGAATGATGGGAAATTTTGACAGGAACAAACTATGAAATGAATCAAATAGAAGGCAAGGTCACCCCTGTGAATAGCAGGGTCACACTTGTTGATAGGCTTGGACTTAACTTGGATAAAAATAGATAAGGAAAAGGATGAAAACATGACAAACAACAAACAAAAGGCAAGGCTGAATTGACAAAAAATATGCACTGGTTTCACACAAAGAAGACAGTTCAAGCAACATAGTCCTAAGATTAGTAAGAGGGTATGGCCAATATGGTCCTCTAACTAGGCTGAACAAGGTGATCTAAGGATTCCTTGATATACACATGGTACGTGAGGCACAACCGTGAACACTAGCCCATCACATGCGTGAGTCGAAAGCCCCAATGGGGTACTAGAAAGTTGGACCAACTCTTCACGTCTTATCTAGGTATCACCCTAGCTTCAACACTTCGCCAGCCATGCCATGACTAAATTAGGGTACAAATTTGGCTCTCCCCCCTTTATATACCCCATCGGTACACATGGTTGGGATCGTCCCTTGGGGTGATGAAATCCCCAAGCAGGTCCCACTAAAAAGAGAACACTAAATATTTTCGGCTAGTCCCCAGGCTCACACGAAGTGCAAGGGGAAGGCTTGAATGATCTAGTGCCTCTTAGGTAACACAAAGGACTAAGTGGGCTACAATTTTTCTTCACCCAGGATCACCAAATGGCGCAAGGTGATTGGATATGTCAATAACCCACTTTCAAGAACAACAAAAAAATATATTGACTCCCCCTAATTAGATCTATGTGCCTACTTAGTATGAAAAGCAAGCGAACAAACAAGACTAGCTACACTGGGACCAATCATTTTGCAATAAACTGTTAGTCTAGTCTAGATCTCCGGTCTTGGATAAACATGAAATAGTTGCACAAACGTTGGTAAAATGAAGCACATTCATTGACAAAACAAGCTAGGGGGTTAGTACTAAGAAAAACTACAAGAAACAAACTCTGGAAATAACACTTCAAGTCACTATTTACCTCAGAATCACCTTTATCTAGGGCAGAATCACCCCTGTTAAGGGCAAGGTCGCCCCTATTGAGGGAAAGGTTGGTTGTTCTAGGGCAGGGCTACTTATTAAGGAAATAGGGGACATATTTTTTTTCTGTTTCATAGATGGGCGATTGTGCAAGGTAGAATTGCCCCTGTTGAGGGTAGGGTCACCCAACTAGGGGAAGGGTCACCCCTATGAGGGAAAGGTCACCCCTGTCAGTTGTAGAGTCACCTCTGTGTAACCTGAACCTACAAAATGTCAAACAACAACAAACATGAAAGAAATAGACTCGTCTGTGGGTCCCATCGGGCCTGCCAAAAATGTAATGTAGCATTATTTACTAAACCTAAAAGATGTAAAAACAAAGAAATGCAAAGGAGAAATAACACAACACCACCTCAATATTAGCCTAAGTTGACTTGAACAATATAAAAGATAAAAGCAAGAGATATACCTTGTCCAAGTGATCCTTTTGGTTGGCCCTTTGATTGTAGATTAGATGTGTGCTCCTTGATGGAAAATATGATGAAAATGGATACAAAATGATGAGGATGCAATGATTATTCAAATGATTCAAATGGGTATGTGAGTGGATGAGAAAAATGGATGTAAATGAGCTTGAAGATTCAACAGTGGAGGTGTGAGAGCTTGAATGAGAGTATCAAATTGCTTGAATGTGTGTTGCATGTTTTGAGTGAATCCCTTGAATGAGAGATAATCTTCCATTTTAAGGGAAGAATCTCTAGAGAATCAATGGCTAGGATTTAGCCAACATGGGAAAGATGGAGGACTATGGTGAGTTGAGGACTCACAAGCCCTCGCATCTCGCCATGTGGAAGGGGAGGTGGAAAAAATATAGATGATGTGGAGAGATGACATGTGAGGTGGAGGTACTTGCAAGTACCTTGGGATTAGGGGAAGATTTCCTCAAAAAGGAAGTTCTTGTCCCCATATGAGGATGATGGTGACAAGTAAGGAATTTTAGAAAGTCCTCTCTTATCATCATGGGGATGAGAGAAGTTTTTGGGGGAATAAATGTGAATTTTAAATTCACATGATTGGGGAGTACCTTGGGGATAAGACAAGGTCCTCATAAAGGAGGTCCTTGTCTCATGTGACTGATGTGACCTATGAAGGAACTTATAATTTCCCAACAACTTATATAGGGAAGAGAAAAGCATTGAATGAATAAATGTGAATTTTTAATTCACATGGGGTTGGGGCCCTAGCTCGGTTGGCTAAATCTTTCCTATTGCAGGAGGTTGGTCACAAGGTCTAGTTACCCCACCCTTGTCGTACCAGGGGGCGTGTCACGCCAACGCTTCCGGTCACGTTAATTTTTTTACCAAGCGTACTATAGTTTATAGGGGGCCGTGCTACTCGATTCCTGTGGTCTAAAAATAAAATAAAATTAATTCACATGGAGAAGAGGTTAAGGCTTAAAAGGGAAAGCACTTGTGAAAGGTTGACTTGGAGGACATACCAAAGATGACATGTGATGAGATTAAGGTTATGCAAATAGGTGATTAAGAAGATTAATAAGGGTTTAAAGGCAAGTGGCCAAATATGGAGGATGTGACATTAATCCTGATTAAGGGTGTGCACATCCTAATCATGGATTAATTAAACTAATCCATATTAGAAGAAGATTATGGAGGATGTGACAAGGAGAGAGAAAAGATGGAATTTAAAATTGATTTAAATTCAAAAAGTATAAATGACTAAATTAAATAAATTGATATATTTATTTAATTTAGAGAGGAAAGGATGAAAGGTAAATTATTTAATTTTTACTTTAGAAACCTTAGGCAAAAGGTGAAATATTAATTAAATAAATCATTTAATTAATATCAATGAAATAGATGAATAAAGAAGATAGATTTGACCATATGGGAGTGGTCAAATTTGGATGTCTACAATAGGTATGGGCTACCACTCTATAAGAGGAAGATTAAAATGGAATACCATAAATAGAATAAATCCTTTGAGGAGAAGGACTAGTCAAAGTCACATAAATGACTAGTCTCTTAGGCCTTTGAGGAATGGTAGAGACTACAACAATATTTACAAATACATAATGACTAATGGGATAATTATTTGAAGAAATATTCTCAACATCTATCCTTGGAGGATTCAATGTGAGAGGAGATCCAAAATTCACTAATGTATCATCTTTAGAAGAGGGTGCATTAGAATGAAGAGAAGGTAGAGTAACATTAAGAAAAGTATCAATGATTTCATCTTCTTGCAATAAAATATCCTCTGAAACAAGAAGAATTTCATGAGAAGAATCAAAGATACTGAGTGACATATGTAAATCCAAATCACCATCACATGCATGGAATGAAACACCATTAATGCTTTGAACAAAACTAAAAATTGAGTTAGTAAAAGAATCTAGCAAATGCATTTTAAAAATGATAAGCTAAATATAAGAAATAATGCATAAAAAAGTTAGTCAAAAGCTAGTGTATTATTTTTACTTTGATGACATGGAATGGGGTTTGGGTAGCACCCTGGAATTTTTTTCTCTTCGATTTGTCCCTTTTTTTTTGGGGGGGGGAGGAGCATCCATATTGGGTTCACCAAAATGTAGAGGGTATTTTATACACTTGAGTCTCGAGATAAGAAAGATTCTTCAAGGAGAAAATGGTCCTCAACTAATTGAAGGAACAATGCTTAAGTGACAGAATAGAACAATGTGAGTTCCAAAAGTAGAAATAGCAGGATACAAAGGTTTTTTGGATAGACTGATGAGATTTAAGCCAAGGGAATGGGGGAACACAGATGACAACATGACACACTAGCATCCTAGAGGTGCGTTGACATCTCGTATGATTCAAAAATTGAGAATATTAAAACAAATAGCAAAGTGCCTACTAACAATTCTATCTGCTAGGAATTCTTAAAGTACGAAGATAATAGAGAATAACATAACTAAAATAATGTAAACTAAATGAGATATAAATTAAAGAATGTAAATGATAAGAATGAAGGGAGAGAAATAAAGTGTTCACAATAGATCAGGCAATGAAGCCTCCAACAAAGTAATATCTCTAATACCTACACACATAAGATATAAAATGTTGGGGCTATTTAGGGGCTTTCCTTCAGTCAAACCCTTGTTTCAGTGTTTCCACCTCCATGGACAACCATATAGATAGATAGAGAAAATAATATATATTAAAATAGATAAATAAACGAGATAGGCAATGTATAGACAAGGGATGTGATGATTCATGATACTATGAAACCTTGAAAGTTATATATTATGATGGATTTGTACAATGTTATGTTATTGCATTGAAATGGAATGATGATGGCTACTTGATGCTATGAAACGATGAAATTCTATGAAATTAGTCTATTTAATTTTAAGAAAATAAAAATGTGAATCCAATGATGTGGACATGCAATAATATTTTCTAGGATAACTACCATCGTTTGCTTGAGTGTTAATGCTACACCCCAATTGTGTAAAATTACTATTTACTATTACTATGTAGGGTAAAATGTGAATGTAGTGAATGGGCCCTTGGTCTGCTGGTGAAGTTGAAAGGTTCTAAATGAGCCCACCAGGGATCAAGTCTTGCTAAGTGCAAGGCTCCAACACCAAAAAAGGTATGAGGTCGGGATCGTGCCCCAGGTGAATTTGGCAGAATGGATAGCCCTCAGTCCTTGGATCTTAGCTGAAGAGGTTCAACCCAAGAAGGCTTGTGCTCTCGTATCGGGTAGCTACAATTAATTTGTGGATGACCTCCATAAAAAAATAAAAAATAAAATAAAATGTGAATGTAATGTGAATTCAGTGGATGAATAAATTGTGTGTGCTCTTTGTTATCACTACCTTATGAATGAATGTCATCTCAATTAATATTATATGAATGAATCCATTTATGTGATTGGATGAATATTGTATTAATATTCCAACTTTGGAGATGTATTATGTATATTGCATATTTTGTTAATAACTATCATGTGCAAGTGTTAGTGATTGCAGGTATATGTTCAATTCCTCCAGGTAGAGGGGAAGTATCACTCATGAGAAGGTCTTGGTTGGGTAACTAGTAATGTAACCTATCCGAGCTTACACACACCACAATAAAATAATTGAGTCAGGTTATTAAGTGGGAAGTTGGTAAGTCATCCCTAGTCAATATGTCTACATTAGTAAGAGTCTTGTTTACTTTTGAGTGCATTATTGGGTGATGTTTATCTATTTGAGCTTGAGATTTCTTTCCTTGTTACTATGCTTGTATTGATATGTGGAACATATGAGGAATAAGTATACGCACACACATGCATGTCGATTATAGACTTTATGCACAAAGGAACACGTACATGAGGGTACATAGATGGACGTATCTATGCACACTCATGCATGAGTTTCTTATGCACATGGAACTATCTAATGGATCTCACATGTATATGTATACATATAGATATATTGCTCGTAGGCTCTAATCAATACCATAGTAATCGTATGTGATTTTGGTGTATGAATCGAATGTGTATATATATATAAAGTATATACATAGATCCATATGTATATATGTATCCATATACGTGTATGGTGGCAAATGGACGTGCCCATACAAATGTATTGATACGTGTATACATACATATACATGTACATAGATGCATATATATATGTATACAAAACTAATATATTAATATAACAATGTTATTGCTATCTTGATGTATTCATTTGTATATTGATTATATATACATGTTTTATTGACATATGATAAGTATGGATATATATATTAACATATACATATATACGTATATGTATATATCTATATTTATGTGTGTTAATATATATATGTAAGTATATAAATATGTATATGTTATATATATGAATTTAAATGATATTTTCTTTGAGATTGGCTATCTAAAGCAATGATTATCAACCAATTTTTAATTAAATCAAAGGTCGAACTATGAGATAGTAATGACTATATTCTTAGCCGCATTATGTTCTTGTTGTCTACAAAAGGAGAGTTTATAATTTGCAAACATTGAACAGTCATTAAGTCGATGAAGTGATATTAGAATAAGTTGACACCTCTTTTTTGGAAGCCGTGAACTTTGTAAACTATTTATACTTCATTTTTAAGCATCAACCAAAATCTATTAAACCGTGTAAATCTGTCAATGACTTTGTCAATCAATTTAATATATGGATCGACTCATATTATGACTTATTCGATAGAGGCTTGGTGTTGCAAATCTAATGTTGACTACTTGAGATGTAAAGGAGATTGTTCCAACTCTATTTATGATTATGAATCTTTGGCACCGCCTTTGGATCATTATTCATGTAGATATCCATTTTGAGATGCAAACCAAATTCTATCATGTGGGATTTGAATTGGTCTCTAATTGTTGTCATTTAACAAAGTCGAACTATAGTTTTTTAAGTTGAGTATGTGCTTATATGTTCACCACCTTTTGAGCTGAGATAGAGGCATTGAGGTGCATGCTTGTTTCTGTCAAATCCATGCCTAAACTATAGGTAGAGTAGTTACCACATTGTCATATAAATAGAGGAGTAAGTTTATTTGTTTAGACACATTATTCTATGCATTATTCCTTAACAACAGTGAGTGAGAGCCTTTCTTTTTAGAGAGTTATTATTTTGAGAGAAGTATTTTCCAACTTGTGAGATTAGTGGTTATTGAGTCTTTGTTGAAGGATTGATACCAGGCTAGTTGTTGATTTGGAAGTGTTGTGATTGCAGCCAATTATTTGGAAATCTTATCACATGCATGCAAATATTCTTCCCTTGTTTATATTAGTGTTGAATGATTTGATTCTTGAATGTTTAAACTAGTCTTTTATAGTTACTTGCATATAGGTAAAATTAATGTTTGCTTTGA
This sequence comes from Sequoia sempervirens, assembly GCA_007258455.2. NCBI lineage: Eukaryota > Viridiplantae > Streptophyta > Pinopsida > Cupressales > Cupressaceae > Sequoia > Sequoia sempervirens. Next base: position 23,534 of record VDFB02103203.1, on the reverse strand, counting down.
AAGAAAAGTGGAAACTATTTACTCTATTTGCATAATGCTTGTAATTACTCCATGATAGGAGAGATTGTTTGTCATAGGTATTGTTATTATACTAGATGTGATTAAACATGGGTAAGAGAGATTATTTTTCATAGGTATTGTTATTATACTAGATATGATCAAACATAGACAAGCTTAAGGAACACTCATAGCTAGATATTTAATTATGCTAGATGGATAGTAAGTTACTCTTGGGATTGTTATCCAGTGATGGGAGGGAACTAGTAGGTTACTCCTGGGAATGTTGTCTAGTGAAGGGAGGGAACTAGTACTTTACTTTATGAGTTATGTTTCCTTAGGTTGTTAAAGAGATAGATTATCCTGGGGAGTAGCTTGCACATGGAGAGGGATTTATTAAGCGTAGATATAATGGCCTTAAGTAAACATGAATGGTAGACCATCGCTTGATTATACTAAGTGAGAAAACTTTTGCCAAAGTAGTGTGATTGCTTGGGGCTCCACTGTTAGCTCACTATGTCCATTTAAATGCATGAAGGCTACCTAGAATAGGTTATAAATCCTAGTGATGTAGGGCACAACACTAAGCTCAAAGTGGTATGTCATATGAGGTTACCCAGCCAATACCTTCGTTGAACGGTAGGGCCATCTATCATTGATAGATATGCGGGGGACTGCATATTAGTCCATGGTAGGCAGAAAAGTGCTTGAGTGATGCTTCTCCTCCTCAGCAGGTGACAAAAGACCAAGGTTTTGAAAGGCAGATTCCTGGACCATCTATATCTTATGCTATGAAGCTCAAAGGAGCTATGTACATGTAGTTTTTTACTTTCTTGGAATATTGTACGTTTGTGAAATATTGTAATGGAATGAAAATTCTTATTGTATATTGTATAGCATCTTTGTTCATATATTTTCAATAAAGAAAGGAAATTTTTTTATTGCAATGGCTTATTACATAGTTTATTTTACTCGCACAATCAAAACTTAGGACATTTACTTTGATGAATTTTTGGCATATTACATGTGGTATCAGAGCTTCTAGGTTTAACTCTGGAACTTATGAGATCATCATTCTTTTTGTCCAACATTATCTAATGTTGTGAATTCTTGTGCCAGGATGGTGCATCTTAGATTAATGGCTCAAAAGTTAGTAATTAGAAATGAGCACTACCTCAAGACCAAGAAGGAAAGAGAAGCCATCATTAGAACAATAGAGGGAACAAACTACAATGATGTTGTCTATTTGAGTGACATCAAAAAATTTAGTCATGCACTTTCTCAAATCAGTGATGTGAAGAGGAAGATGAAGATGGAGGCTATGTACAACAAGCTAATTTCCATCTCGCTAGAAAATTTTGAGTCATTATCACTTTCCAAGGATATTCCCTTGGAAGGAAGTGTCAATCCAAAATTTATCTTTAGTGACCCTAGAGTTCTTCCAATATATGAAGTAATAGTAATTTTCTCAAGTTACAATTATGAGGGATATGCACCTTGAGAGAAACCAGATGAGAAATGGTCTCATTAACAAATGTCTATGAAAAGGGTTGACTATATAACCCTTGAAGCTAGGATTGGCCAAATTTTGGCAAGGTTAGATAACCTTGAACAAGAAAGGGCACAAGCTAGGGTTGAGAAAGAGGTTCTCGTTAATGAGAATGAAGGTGAAAACTCTTCTCATGGGCATGATGAAACCCATGATCAAGAAAAAGAAAGATCACCAACACCATCTGTGGAAATAAATAAGAAGTGTATGGCTTCCGAACTTTCTAAGGATATGAAGAAGATTTTTCCACCCAAGTTTGAGGGAAGCACTAGTGGTAGTGAAGCTAAGGTGTGGCTTGTTGAAATGGAGAAGTATTTTGAAATCCAAAATTACACTAAAATCACTAAAGCCGTTTGGGGTGCATACCAGTTAGCTAGAGAAGCCTCTACTTGGTGGATGAACAAAAAGTTGGAACTCAATATAAACTCATGGAAGCTGATATGGGGGGGTTTTTTTGATATTTTCTACAAGTGATGGTTGCCCCAACTATACTATGACCTAAAAAGCATGGATTTCAAGAGTTTGAAGCAAGGAAATATGTCAGTCAACAAGTATTGGGAGAAGTTTACCCAACTTCTGTGTTATGTGCCTATATACCATAAGGATGAACATTTCTGTATAAGGAAATTTATAATGGGAATTAACAATCAAATCAGATGAGAAGTGGATATGCATGATCCTACAACTATGGATCTTATATATGCAAATGCAATTAAGCAGGAGCAAAAGCTTAGGGCATCTCCAACCGACAAGAAAATAAAGATTGTAAGAAGGTTGTGGAAATTATTGACAGGCCCAATCCAAAGAAGGTGGAGGTTGTGCAAAATGTACCTAAGAAAGGAGAAAAAGGTAACCACAATAGTGGAAAAGAGTCAAGAAGAGAGTGAAAGAGGAATGGTTCCAACAATGTTGGTGGAAATGCTAGTAGATCTGGAGAACCTATGAAGAAGAAGGTACCATTTAGAGGATGCTATACTTGTGGGGGAGACCATTTTGCTAGAGATTGTCCCAGTAAGCCTTCTGGAAATTCATTACCTACTCAGTGCGCAATGTTTCAACAAAGGATTCATGCAACAATGGATGACCACCAAGCAGAGTATCAAGTAACTCCCATTGAAAATCCAAGTATTTTGTTTGGTTTACCCATTTCAGTTCTTATTGATATTGGTATAACTGAGAATTTTATTTCACCTAGAGTATCTAAGTAGTTATCTAGAAAGGTTGGACACATGGCAACGTCTTGGGATGTAGAGTATGCAAACTAGAGAAGAGCAAAGGTGGAACAATGTTTGTTTGAGGCTAGGATAGAGCTCCCTTGTTTCTCCATAGAGGTAAACCTATATGTCACACCCTTAGGATCCTATGATGTAATCTTAGGTACGAATTAGTTGTGGAGACATAGGGCTAAGGTATATTGCCATGTGAAAATCGTAGAATGCCTAGATGATCTTGGTAACCGAGTGAAGTTCCAAGGGATACCTAGAGAAATCAAGATTCGTCAAATCTCGACAATGCAACTAGTAATGGCTAAGAAGAAAGGGTGGAAACTCTTTACTATTAAGATTGAGGAACTTGAAAATATTTTGATAACTTGGATTCTTAGAGCTTCCAAGAGATGGAAGACAGTGAAATAGATGACACTAGAATGTTAGACATGGAAAGGTATCCTATATTGAGAAAATTTCCATATGTGTTTCCAAATGAGTTACTTGGATTACCACTGAAGAGGATATTTTATTTCTCTATAGATATAATTCCAAGGTCTAAACCTATTTCCAAGGTGCCCTATAGGATGATGAAAATTGAGCTAATGGAGCTTAAGGAATAGTTGGATGAACTATTGTCAAAAGGGTTGATCAGACCAAGCGTTTCTCCTTGGGGAGTACCAATCATTTTTGTGAAAAAGAAGGATGGTACTTTGCATTTGTGCATCGACTATCGTATGCTTAACAATGCCACAGTGAAGATAAATTATCCACTACCATGCATTGATGATATTTTCAATCAAATGAGATGAGCTTTTGTATTCTCAAAAATAGATCTGAGATCTAGATATCACCAGTTGAGAATTAGAGATGAAGATATCTTTAAGACAGCATTTAGAACTAGATATGGACACTATGAATTCATAGTTTTACCTTTTGGGTTAACAAATGCACCTACCACATTTATGAATATGATGAATAATGTATTTAGGGACTGCCTAGATAAATTAATTGCAGTTCCATTGAATAATTTTGTCTAGTGCTCAATATTTGATTGTATGAATGGTTAGAGTGCATTTGTATACCTTAGGGATTTCCATCCATTTGCATTGTGATATGATTCAAGCCCAAGTTATTACCATGTTAGCAATTGTCATAATAACCCTTCATTTGGTCATGGTTTTCATTATACACAATTAGTTGAGTCCTAATTTGCATATATCCATGGATCATCAACATAAAATAGCCATACCTGTAGACACTTTGGGGCAACTTGTCAAGAAGTGTAAAAAGTTTTTTCACACATTTGACACCCCAAAGTGTAAGCACTCAAGAGTGCACAAGCCTAAGATAAGGCCAGAATGGAAAGCTGTATTTGAAAGAGGAATTAAAGAAATGGATGAAAGGAACTAGATGTTTCAACAAACCCAATTAAGAGACAATCATATTGTGTCTACTTTCCAAGTTAATGCACCTTTTGTCAATTCCTTTGATCAATTGTATGCTCAATTAGATTTTTCATGGGTTGATTACAAAACTGAAAGTATGTAAGCTCAAATCTATAAGAAGATGCCTCGATTTCATGGATGCAATGTCTGTGAAGGAGATGCACATGTCAATTTTTTTTCCAAATTCATGTTGAAATACTCATTTGGAGATCAAGACATGTGGATGATATTTTTTGTCAGATCTCTTGAACCAAGAGCAAGGGATTGGTATTTGAGTTTTCCTGAGAAGTCATTTTGTTGTTGGGATAAATTAGTGAATGGCTATAGAGAATAATTTTCAAGGGAACCTTCTGACCTTGTCATGAGGTTATAACAGATCAAGAAACAAAATCAAGAGTCAAGCATGGATTTCATTCATAGATTTTCTACTGCTCTTTCATTAATCCCTAAGAGTTTCAGACCTAGTACCCCATATATTATTCATATATATTTTGAAGCCTTTGAAGAAGGATCTAGTGCATTGTTGAAATATTTTAGAATCTCCAATATGCAGATGGCTTACACAGTTTTGGATGATTTGGACAAAAGAAGAATGAATATGTGCAAGGTTTGTTATCTTAAGTTTTGGGTAAACATACCGATGAAACCAATAGCTATGTGAAGACAAATGATCAGATGTCTTCAATTTCAAATTCAAATAAATGCATAGTTGAGAAGGTAGAAGATGATAATGATGCATCATCAGGTGATGAGGAAGTTGTCTTTGAGCAACATACAAAAGTGGTGTACCCAACTGAAAATTGCAGCCATGATGATGAAAGACATGGTGAGGTGAATGCAACATTTGAAGTCTCTTCCATCTGCTCTAAGAATGCACAAACGAAGAGAATTTTTTTTGTAGCAAATAAATGCGATGACCATACTTCTAAAGGCTCCCAAGAACATGAAGAGGGATATGAGTTGGATTTACTCTTCGAAGAAGAGATATGTGATCAACAATGTTATGATATAATTGACCATGTCAATTCTACATGTGTTGAATGTAGTCTTGATGCAAGTTTTCATAATGAGACAAATGAGTTTGCTGATTTAGGAAATGCTACTCAGAATATCAGTATATTAGTTGCACATGAAGAGGTATGCAATAAATTTCAGTTATCAAGATCAACCACAAGTAGCTGCAATGAAGAAATCATTGATGGTTTTTCAGCTTGAAAGTGAAAATATTTGGGTCTATCCTCAAGAGGATGCAAATGGAAAACTCAGTGAAGACAACCAATTCAATAATAAAATGCAAAAAGATGTGGATTGCTATTATGACAGCCCAGAAGTAAGCAAGAAGGAAGAAATAGACAACCTACTCACTGTGATTGGTTGTGACCATGCTCTTGACAAGGCTATATATCCTATGATTGGGGAGATCTTGTTTATGATCAACCCATTGATTTTATGGAATTTGAAGATGATAATGCCATGGGATATCCTAATTTATAGTTTGATAATGCATCCAATTCCTGTCAAGGTCAAGAAGAGGAAGTGGTTTAAAAAATAGATGAGAGCAATGATCTATTGAGTTGTGAACAAATTTCAAATTTTTTGACCACTGAATATCAGAAAAGTGCACACAATGATAACTTTCAGTTGTTGATTGTTGTTCACATTGACTTTGACAATAATGATGAATTTCGAGATGCAAGGTATGATGCATGTGTTTTGGTTCTCCTTCCAATTATGAATTATATGATGATGATGATGATGATGTGGAAGAAGATAAGCAGCCATTTGATGGTAATGATGCATTGTATGATGAGTATGACAGTGTGCATGCTAATGCAAACTTAGAAATATGTTTGGATGAATTTGAAGTAGTAGATGACCATGAGTATTATACATGTAACAAGCCAAGTTTTGAAGATTGTAATGCAGATTTGGACAAGTCTTTGTTTGTTGACTTGAATGAGCCAGGTCATGATTCTTTGAATGTGGATGTAGATGTTGATTTCAATGAGAAATTAGATTGTCTTTCTAAACCATAATTTCCCATTGTTGAGCAAGATTGGGATGTTGACAGTGTTGATACCTTATGTTTAGAGGATGACAAAGTGAGTGAAGATGAGGATAAGTCAGAAATCTTTGATGATTCTCAGTACCAACATGATGAAGGATAGTTACAAAGTGTGCAAATGCATGAGTGTATCCCTTTACATACACTTGGAGATGGTTTGAATGATGAGAAAGATCTCCTGGTAAGTTCTTGTGATAGTTCCACTCTTGACATGCAAAATAATGATCAGATTGAGGATAATAGTCCAAGCCAAGTGGCAGAATGTGAGTGCTACTTTTGTCAGTTGGAAGGAGTTTTTACAGAATGTGGTAATGTGCAAGACATTGAGAAAAGTTGCTTTCAGCTTGAGAGTGATTTGTAGGATGAATATGATAAGTTTTTTCCACATGGTAATTAGTATTTTGAGAGTGTGCATGACTTTTAGATGCATAATGATTATGAACATGATGATAATGTTGTATATGACTTCCTGTTAGGAGGTACCAACATGTTTAATCAGACAAATGGTTATGATTAGACTGTCTTTTCATATGGTCTTTATCGCTATCTTCAAATGTTGCCACTTGATGAAAAATTATAAAAGGAAGAGAGTAGCAGTGATGTGGCCTATTTGATTTGGCGTCCATTTGATGAAAAAGCTGAGAAAAGAGTAAGTTTCCACTTGCACAAAGACAACCCAATACTTGTGTTTGTAGAGGTGCAATCACTTATGTTGTTGTGGTTTGACAAGTGAAAGCATGAGTTGAGGGAGATCAACTCTTTTTACATAATTTTGTTTGACAAAGGTAAATGTTGACTCCCCTTTTTCGTTTGGTGGCTTGGGGTCACCAGATGAAGTTGAAAAAGAAGGTTGAATAAAGGAGCAGTTTGACAACACCAATGGACATAGTAATTGGTCTACTCCCCAGAGATATGGAATCTTGCTATGCCCATAGGGGGCATACATCCCTAGTCGGAGCCACTAATGGAACTCTCAAATTTATCAAATTTGAAGTGCCCATTTCAAAATTTTGCCTCTGCACTCTGAAGAGTGCACTTGAAATATCTGTCTAAGTGACCTACTTTGGAGGGTCATATTTTGGAGCATGTTGATTTTTGTACAAAACCTATCTGCATACCCATTCATGTGACATATATGAGTGTTCATGTAAATTTTAAGATTCCTATGATAAGTTTTGACAATGTTTCGAAAAGCGAAGTTGGAGGGTTTTGGCACTTTTCTGTTGTTTGCAAACTTTTAGTTTTGTAAAGTAGCCTCACGTTCAAGCTTGCATTTTGCAACTAGTTGATCCTCAAGAGAAAAAGAATTTTGTTCTCCATTCTCCATGAATTCATGAAATCCCATGTCAAGTTTCAAAGCCTTATGATGAGATTTGCTATTTTTTCTAGGTCAAAACCAAATGCAATTTGTTTAGTTTTGCACTTGCATTTTCAGAAACCTTTCAGAGAGGTCAACTTTGACCTCCAATATATTTTAATGGGAAACGATTCAAGAAAATTTCTCTTTTACACTTGCTCATTATACCAAAATTATCTACTGTGTCCAGTGGTAGCTCGCTAGAAGTTCATTTGGTATTTTTCCAATGAGGTGATTTGGTCAGTTTTAATTGGTTATGAACAAGTTGTTGCAGAAAGTTCAACTGAGCAACTTTGACAGTGAATAAATTTCACCTTGTGATCCCTTTTGTCGAATTATCTTTTGCACTCCATTCTTGGATCGAATGTCTACATGTCTGTAATTTTTTATGTCTCCAGGAGGTCTTCTCTCTTGTTTCCAAGGGTGATTCCAGAGCCCACTTGGCCAGTTTTGCTCATTTTTCAAATATGCCTGAAAGCAAGTTTTAATGAAAACCCAGTTCGTCTTTTCACTTCAAATGCACTTAGGAGCTATCTCAGATGAATTCAAAAGAGAAAGTTGTTTGAAAACAATTTTTTTTTAGCCAAGCCCACATGGGGACTCAACATGCTTCACAAAATTACAAAGTTTCCTATTGAACAAGAGCTTGAAGAGAACTAAATAATGGAGTCAACATATAGTGAATTTTCTAGCAAGGAAATGGTTGATAGAGCCATGTAAATACATTGATTAGTTAAAGTTGGTGGAGGCAATATTGTTTGAGGACTATCCTTTTTGGAAGAAAAAAAATTGTTTGAATAACTCCACAACTTCAATGATGGACAATTTTTAGATGTCTACATTGATGCAATGGTTTCCAATTGGGGAGGAAATGGGAAATTAATTAGTTCCTGACCTTGTTTTTGAAGAGTCTATGGATATTGAAAAATGCTCTATCATGCTTTTGAGGAGAGGAAGAAATGTTGATTACAAGGTTGAGATTGTTTGGTCCACAAGGTAGAAAATGGTTATATATTTGGTTGTCAATGCCTGTTCAAGGTGACTACAAGATCTTTGTAACTACTAGATTTTTTTACAAAGCTCCAATCTTTTGATTCTTCCCATATATGCTTAAAGTGACTATGCATACTACACTACATGGAATGTGACAATTAGAAAGAGGGGAGGCAGGCCATTTTGGGAGCTCTGTTAGAAAATCTTAGTAGTGTTATGCTCACCTCTTGAGTGTCAAATGTAGTGCCACAAGTTTTTTTTCTCTAAAATGAAGTATTTGCTCCATACAGTAACACTTTTGAAGTTTGGTGCAGACAGAGGAATAAAGAGGACAATTGTCATGCATCATGAAATGGTTCAGGAAAGTGTTTTAAGGTGAGTGAAGTAGCTAAAATATGTATGAGAAAAGGAGGAAGCGACATAAGCAAGGCACACAACCTGCTTAAAAGAACTTCTGCCAAATGAATGTGATCTCATAGGGTGCTATAATTGTTGTGCACAAATGAATGTGTTGAAAAATCTTATTAACTTTCAAAGAAATGCAGCCATCAAAGCAGGACATATGGAGAACACACTTGCTAGGAACACATTAAATGAGATTTGTTGAAAAGTCCTCAAAAACTTTAAAGTGAATGTAGCAAACAAAATGGCGCCTCATCTATTGAAAAGGTTTTAGAAAATTTTAAGAAAATGTATTTGGCAGTGAGAGGAGGGATTTTTCGATATTTTAAAGCCTCTGTACACAAGGCAGGGTAATGACTACAGGGGTGTGGACATTCACCAAATGCAAAGAATGGAGGATTGGTATGATGCAAAAGGGAAAACAATAAAGGTAGCCACACACCAAGCCAAAGGGCTCCAACCCTTAATGGAGAGCCAGATTAAAGTAGGGACATCCATCAAAGCTTGAAATGGAGGCAACACATCTAGAGGAAGGCATATTGATTTTCCATACAGAATGCCTCAAGTAAATGTAATCTCAGTCAACACCATCACTGTAGTTGCCTTATACCAAATGAATTTATTACAAAATCCTTAGCAACTTCTAAATGAGTGTGAGCCACTATAACACACACACCATAGAGGAACAATACACGTTGAGAGGAAAGAGGTAGAGAGTGATGCAACACATCTAGTGGAGGCCCGTGAATCACCATTAGAGGAGCTAGTGCGCTAGAGAGAGAATGGAAGCAAGCAAAGCACTTAGAATACGTACAAAAGTGAATCTATTGAAGTTCCGCCATGGTGTTGTAGAGTAGTTGAATGCGTAAAGGAGGATTAGGGAAAACAAAAGAGGTGGAATGAAATCAATGACTAAGAGATGATGATAAAAGTGGAGCCAAATCCCATTCCTTCCCCACTAGCTCGCAGGATTTAATTGCTCACTAATTAAATCTTGTGGGAGCATAGGGTGAGTATGGTGGGTTTTTTTTTTAAAAAAAAGGGAAAATCATTTTTAATGGTGAAAGTGGCAAATGTTTTAAATAAAACATTTAAGGCACATTATTTTAAATTTAGAACAAGAGGGGCTCAAAGTGAGGAGATGAAAATTTAGCGAAATCCCCTCCCTTCCTTACTTGCTCGCTGCATCAAGTTGCTCAATCTTTAATTCCCGCAAGATGAGCGAGATTCCACCACATGGTGCAGGTAGTCCTAACATACATTTTCAAAGGGGTCGATGATTTTATTTTCTAAGGCTCTTATTTTATTTTTAAAGCAAAACATTTAAAAGATTAAGATGTTCCTGTGAGTTTTTAAATGTGGTGGGAACAAGTGGAAAAATGGGTGGGCCCGTTTGAATTGTGTCTTCAATGGTGGGTGAAGGTTTTCTATTTTTGCCCGACAAGGTAATATGAATTTTCATTTTCCCAAGGCACAACATTGTAAAACGAAAATGTTTGAAGATTTAAATATGTGCTAAAAGGTAAACACGGGTAAAACCTTTATTTTCCCCATAGGTTTTTTAAAATGTTTCCACTTTTGTAAAGTGAAATAAAATAAGATGGAGCAAATATTTAAATGGCACGTGAAGTAAAGTGCACATGGATTATTTTGGAAATTATCTCTTTGCTAGGGAATAAAAATGTGGCTATGAAATATTTTAATGTTGGATGTAAAAGATATGAGTAAAGTGAATTTAATATTCACTTTATAATCAAAAGGCTATTATGTGCTCAAGAATAATGAGTTGCTGCAACAAATAATGAATAGAAATATGAAACTTTCACAGGAAAGATTTTTTCAACTATTGAGTAAAATGAATGGAGAAATTCCTCACATGTAGAAATTTTCTGTTGTTGAGCAACTTGGAGTAAAGGAAAAATTAGAGGCAAAGTTTGTTGCTGAAGGAGGAGAGATGAGAGAGGCTTTGCAATTTTGTTTATCAACAGTGAAAGATGCTTCCAGATGTCTTCAATGGATCTTCTTCTCAAGCTTTCCATTCTTCTTTATATTCTCATTCTTCTCTCATTGAAAAGGGTTTTGAATTCTTGTGTGGGGCCGGGTAGATAGAAAATGTTGAGTTTTGAGTCATAAATTGAGTCTATAAAGCTTTCATTGCTGATTTCATGAGTAAATATCAGCTAGTTTTTGCAAATAAATCATTAAAGTCATGAATGTCATCAAATTGTCTCCAAACTTATATATTTTAAGTCATATGAATTCAATAATACAAAGTATCTTTGAATTTGTCATCTAAATTTTCTGAGATTGTGTTATCTCTTTATGGTTTTGTTTCAATGAAATGGTTAAAATACTTTCAACAGATAATTGTGATTTCAAGTGCACAAGTTAGATATGATAAGAATAATTTGATTGATAATAGGAGAGGATTTGTTGGTGTAATACATTAATAGTTGTAAATCCACTCATTGAAGTCTATTTGCTGATGAATTCACTTTATGAATTTGAATCCATGGCCCAAAATTAGGCATAGGTCTGTCATTTAGCTTTATGCATCTCATAAACAAGTTTAAATTCAAAATCACTTTTAAATCCATGTTGTTTGGTTGAGGTTTAGTGTTCTTCTTCCCAATTGTTGAGTTAGTGTTGATATACGATGAATTTTTCCAGATTTGAAGTTGTTAGTACTTTCTTGGATGTAATTGAATTGGGAATTATCTACTATAAAAAAAAATGTATGTGTATGGTTGAATTAAGTTTTAGGCATTGTATAGGTTAACGCACCTTGGTCCTGCAGAGCCAGAAGTGCAGAAGATCTCAGTCTTTGACTGAATCTTGTTAGTTGGCCAAATCCACCATTGATTTTGATCATTAGAAAGTGGCTAGTCTATAGGATTCATGGGATTTTTCGATTTGGAGCACCAACATATGGTACAATGAAGGTAGAAAAAATATATTTTTACCACATATAGTTAAATATTTTAATCATCTTTATATTTTTTTAATTATATTTAAATACTATTTTAAAGTTCAATTCATTTAGATAAATAGTCTAATTGTAATTAATTTTATTTACCATGAATTTAGAAAAGAACATATGCCCATGAAAAATAGGCCATAAAAAGTAAAGTGAATAGGAATAAGAGTTTTATAGGTAGAGTGGAGGTTTAAATATTAATTAATTTTCTTTCAAATATTAATCGGCTTACATCATTGAAAAGTGTCACAAAAATCAAATGGTATCAAACCATTAAAGTGACACAATAAGGAAATAAAATGACATAGAAGAGTGCCTTGAGAAATAAAATATGCTGAGGGTAGTGGTATGAAGAAATTACAATGCCTTGTAGTGTGTTTATGGTGAACATATGTAAATGAGAGTGCTTGGCTATGCTTCGTTGTGCTGCATATGCTCCAGATGCCGACCGAGTGCATGGATAGTGAGAATGCTAAGAGTGTTACATGTAAATGTGTGAGAATATAGAATTAAGAGGAATTTTTCACTTGATTGATGCATTAGAATATGATTTAAAATTTCTTTGAAGATCGTTGAGGTAGAGAGAAGTGTATTATTGTTTGAAAGGCAGAGGACATGTGCAGAAGGGAAATCAAATATTGTAGAATGCCATACATAAGTAAGTTGTTATTGCTTTGTAGAGTATGAGATAGTCAATGTACAAGAACTTTGAGTATCTGGTAAAAAAAATGGAGATGGCCATTACTGTATTGTTTAGAAAACCTAACTTAGAAATCCTTCGAAAGTAAGAGTAGATGACATATGCTATGTATGCGATAAAAATGAAATAGTAAAAGCTGACACGCTACATATGGGAGAGTAGATGGTCTAGGCAAGTTCTTGTTAACTATGAATGCAATCAATGCATTGATTATGGATTGATTCAACATAACTTGGAAGCCATATCAAACTAACAATAGATGACACATGCTATGTATGTCATAAACATGAAACAGTAGAAGTGAAAAAGGAAGTTAGATATGAAAATTTGAATTTACAACAGTAACTTCCTTAATGTTATTGTTATTGTTAATTTTGTCATGTTCTTTTGGGTTTGATGTTTATGAATAACATATTATTTGTCATTGAATATGGTTGTTTCTCAAGGCACTTATCAATGTTGTTTCCCTTCCTTAATGTGTCACTTTAATGGTTTGATACCAATTGTTTTTGGCGGGACTTCTCAATGATGTAAGTGAATAAATACTTGAAAGGAAATTAATTAACATTTAAACCTCCGGTCTAGTTATACCAGTAGCAAAAGAGACAAATAATGTTTTTCAAACATGAAACATATGTCCATAAATCTCAAGTATACAATGTTCCCATATTTTCCTAATTTACTAAAACTAAAATGAATAGTAGACCTATTGCAAGACAATCAAATTTAATTGGCCAAACAATTATTACAAATGAAAATGATAAAATTAAGAATTGAATGCAAATTATGTCAGCTTTACTGCCATCATGCATTTCATGTGCATGGCATTTTTCTCAGAGGTAAGTTACTATTGCAATAAGAGGAGGTCACTATTGCAATTGTATGATGTGCATTAGATATGGCATGCTTGTCAATCAATATAAAACTATTGCATTAAATGCCTGTAGGTCTACTATTCATTTTTGTTTAAGTAAATTAGAAAAATAGGACATTATATATTTTGGAAAATATTTAATCACTAAATGCAAATTACACAGCCTTTGACAGAGGGTTGGATCGCACAAAAGCAATGAACCATTCAGTTTTCCCTATAACAACAAGCGATACTTATAGTTATCATGTATCACAAAAAAATAGACGAGCCACTCACCAGTAGTACACCACTCTTACAGCTCCTACCCCATTCAAGCACTACATAGAATAACAAACATCGAAAATGAAAACCTAGAGCTTAAACCACATAAGCTTCTCAACAAACAATGAACAAACGAGAAAGAATTTTTTTTTATAAGAATTGATTGCATCAAACAATGAACAAATTTTTTTTAAGAAAATGCTATCAAGAGAAAGTTTTCCTATTTACACACAGTAAGCAATACTTGTAGTAGGAGGACAAACGTAGTGATTTGAGGACAAGGGGTGTCAGTTAGCTGAGTTTGTAGAATGAATATCGTTGCATTGATAGAGTCATGTTAAATGTGCTTGAACTTACAAGAACTCACTGTTGCTTGAAAGTCTGATTAAGAAAGTGGGGAGAATATTTCTGTGTTTGTAAAAATAAGCAACAAAACCAATGGAATCAAGTTTCAATAGTTAATAAAAAATTTATTGTAAGTGCTAGGATCCTATTTAATAACATACTAGAGAGTTGTGTGATCCATAAGAATTCATTGGATGAAATAATGAACAAATTTGTTTCAAGCAAATGTTGTCAGAAGGAAGCTTTCTTGTTTACACATATATAGCATTATGAGATAAGTATAAAAAAGCATTTCTTTACTTGGGAAATTAGACAGTGCATTTACTGTTGTAGAATGCATTAGCCTAAGTAAGAAGCCTACATAATTTTCATTTAACCTAATGCTTGGCTTCAACTCTTCCATGTTTTTTGGTTACATAGAATACGCCATGCATTACACCCATTTCCTGGTGAGGCGGAGTCAAGTCAATATTGTCACATGTTTACACGTAATAACTTTACTATTCTCACTATTGATGCACTTGGTCCACTTGTACAATGTGTGGAGGACGTGGGAGCATACACAAGCTTTCCTATTTAGGATTGGTCCCTTTGAGTAAGAGTAGCATATCATGTTTGTGAAGGAAATTTTGGGTGTTTTTGGTCTGTTGAAAAAATTCAGTGCATCCCCTATGTTTTGTTATAAAGTGGATGTTGTTGCTTAGTGATTTACGCACTGGAACTAAGTTAGTGGGAAAATAGCTCAATCAAAAATCAATCAAGTATCAAGTGAATCTTTGTGCAAATTGTATTTAATGGTCAAATATTTGACAAACTTTATAATGTGTTTCTATTTTTCTTATTCACTTAAACAAAGAAGAGAAGGAGACCTACTCCATGCGATAGGGAAAGAGATAAATGATAAATTAGAGACATGAAAAATACATGCTTGAATTTAGAACTATAGGAAAGTAGAAAAATATTTTAAACTATTGAATTTGATTTGGCTAACGAAGTACCTGAAATTGCAATAGTAACTTTCCCATTAAAAATATGCATGTTTTATATTTCTAACATATAGCATACTTAAAAGTTGTAATACTGGATTTTAAGCTATTTTAAGGGAAAAATGAGAAAATTAAGCATTGTCTAGCATATAAAGGAAAAACATGCTGACTATAAAATCAGAGTGGGAAGAAGTTTTAGTCCATAAAACATGAAATGTAGTCATATAGGCCAAATAGCCAGGAACATAAGCATAAGAAAAAAGAGAAGTGCAGGTTGATGCAATAGCAGGTAGCTTTGCAACTACTTGTGTTCCTTTGTCACCTACAGTAACATTATTATGATTAGTACGAAAACCATATTTTTATATAATTTTAAAAATACTTTGCAAATTGAAGATAGAAAAAAGTATGTGTATCAATATTTCTTTGTACCTTGTTGTAGCATATGGCATTCATTCAATTAGACAAATAGCTTTTATAATCGCATTGTTTTGATTGAGTCTGAAATGGCCTTTGGTGACAAAGTACCATAGTGCAAATACAACTACTGATTTTTTCTTGATGTAGTCTTTGTATTTCATGATTTGAAGAGAGGGGAAGAGTTGTTGGATGACATGGTTTTGAATTGAACAATGTATTCTTTTCTTTTCATTTGTTATGATGATATTTTGATCAAAGTGAGTATATGTAACTCACTTCCTTGTTGCATTGATTGCAATGAGCATTCTCCTATTGGAGCATGCTGAAAGTGTTAGAATCTATAATTGCAAATGGGGAAAAAAGCCTCAAATGAATTTTAAAGTGTGTTTGCTGCTCTTAATGTGACCTAAACCTAGAACATGTGAATGTAAATTGTTAGAAGCAGCAGTTTCAAAGATCGTGTTTGAGAAAGTGACAAGATATTTAAAAAGTTATTGTAAATGTTCATTGCATCAAAGCAATTAGCTTGTCCATTGTTTTTTTTTTTTCAATTTGAAAATAAATGTTTATTGTCCCATGTGGAATGTGTTCTTTTGATCTATGGTTTTTAGGATATTCTTGAAAAGAAATGCTGGAGTTTTGTTCTTGAATAGTTATATTATTTGCAAGTATTGTTGTTCATGAGATGGATGCAGTTGCAGCTACATGGAAATGATAAAGTTATCGTTACAAAAAAATTTAGTAGAGGCCAGAATGGTATAGAAAAGGGTTAAAATGGATTAGTGGTGTATGTTATGGAGAGATTTGTAGCTACGCTTTTTCGGATTCTGCTATGCCATCTTTGATATCAATAGCATATTGGCTACCTACTTTGTTAATGCCAAAAACCGAAGCACCTATTGTTCCAATTGGATATTGATCTATGATTGCTAGTAGTTTTCTTATAGTTGTATCTAGAATGGAGTAGTAGTCTTTAGAAAAGTGAGGCATGCTTTCAATGGTGCTAGTGTCTGTCAATATCTATATGCAACCATAGTTCCCTTCGAATGTGTCACCAAATTTTTATGCATTTAAGTCTTCAATTGATATGGTCTTTTTGAATTTTGTTCTGGAGGAACAGAGGAAAATGCAAATCTTATATCTAGATGATGCAAAATGCATATGATAGGGAAATAGAATAAGTTGTTTACCATTTCCTTGTGTCTTTTTCCATGTGTTGCATTTTCTATGGCAATCTTTTTGTTTGTTCCATCATTTGTCTACAAAGCAATGATATAGCATTAGAGAGACCATTGGACCATGTATTAGTGATATATTCTTTTTTTTGTCTATAGTACTATACAAAAGGTTGAAAATGCCTTTTCCTAAGGTTTACATAATGGAACAATATAAAGTATGGTAGTAAATTGGCTAGTTTGTTAAATTGCAACTACTTTCTTTCTAATGTCTTTGTCCAAATACATGTTCGTATGTTTAAGGAGTTGGATAGCCATTGAGTATAGAACATGTTTCCCCAAAATCTGAATACACCAGATTGAATGAGAGGAACACAAAGAAAAAGCATGAATACAATCAAGGGTTTTACCCTGAATGTAAAACTCGATTTGAATTCCTACTTTTTGTTTGGTTCATCTCATTTAGGCTTAGTGCATTACTTTTCTACAATAGCGTTCTCTGTGCTTTTCTATGGAAAACCCTTCTTTCTCTACACTTGTCTCCAATACTTGTAGGTAGCACTTCCCTGAAACAATAACATTATTTTATATGTACATAATATTCATATATATACATATATATATATATATATATATATACACACAGACACATTACATATATATATATATAGATATAGACAATTACATATTTAAGAACCTATAACTAATTGCTCAAAAATACTTGTAATGAATCAAAAAAATAGTCTTCAACATTCTATTTTAATGTGCCTACTCTAGAAAGCCTGTTATTTTTAAGTACATAATAAATTTTCTATGTTGCAAACTTGTGAGAAGCTTGCATATTCATACTTATTAACGTGTATCATTTCTATATTCTGATATCTTGTCTCCATTATGAATGTAGTAAGCATTAGATTGTTCAAGATGTTAATTGGCCTTAATATGTATACATGTGAAATCTTTAGTACTTTGCACATACATATAGTACAACAGAGTTGATATTTTGTGTAGATGTCAAATTGTTTCTATGAGTGTGAATAAGTAATAATGAAAGAACAACTAAAACACTCCTTTCTATCAAGATTAAGATGAATTAAACTAATTTAAAGCACAAAAAAGCTTGAAAGCATCTCATTGTCTCCTATCTCCAAAGATTTATCAAGTCATAGAGGGCTCTCAGATTTGTAAGCATCGTAACTATTTAAAATGCCTATCTAGAGAATGGAATTGATGCTAAATGCAATAATGTGATGATTGCTAATGATTTCTAGATGATATGATGCTACGGTAAGCTATGCTGACATGAAACCTGGTAAAAGAAAGCTACAGGAAAACTATAATGCTACCATGATGTAAATTCTATTGATGCTATGCTATTGCTATGATGCTAAAATGCTATTGCTATTGCTATTGATATGATTGCTTGATTGCTATGAATGTTGCAGAGTAAGTTTGCACAAATATTCAGGGTCCATTTCCTATGAAGAAAGGCTGTATATATAGATTTCATGGCAGGACATTTGCACAGGGGCAGCACAACAGATGCCTGGATTCAATCTTGAGATTTGAATGGTGAGAGATTGAGAAGCTGGAGCTGATTATGGGAATGGTTTCTCCCCATGAAAACACCAAGCAAGATGATAGAAAAGATCAGAGGAAGAAGATTGAGAGGATTTCCTACAAGTTTGTCCCCGAAGCTTTCCCGTGAATGCCAGTTGAATTAATTAGACTTGAAAAATCTAATTTTATTGGTGAGTGAATAAAGCCTTTATTTGAATATTTTTGATTTATTCAAATTTAGAAAAAAGGGAATAAATAATGTAATAAAACAAACTATAGTATTTGTTTATTAAAATAAATATAGAATGGATATCATAATTAAATAAAAGACTTTAGGATATCTTTATTTAATTAAGAGGAAATATGATAAGATATATTAAATAACACAAACTATTTAAATTTGTTTATTTAATCTAAGATAGAATTAATGGATAAAGTATAGAAGAAATAATAATGATAATAATTAAATAAAACAAAGTATTTAATTTTTTTTATTTAATTAAGAGGTAAATAATATGATAAAATAAAAGAATTAATAGTGAACTTAATATAAATAAATATTCCTATTTATTTACTAAGTAGATGAATTTAGGATTAATTAATTAAATAAATCATATTTAATTAATTGTATTCTCCAAACCATTTTCAAGTGTATACATTTTTCCCCTCTTTGAAGTGATGTGTTTACGCATTGCTTCAAAGAAAATTTTGTTGCTGCTGGTAGCATCAACGAAAAAAATTCAGTGTGCCCCAGACATGATTTTCAGGTGATTGATGGATATATGCCCCCTCAAGAGATAAATTAATGATTTTTTTATTTTTATTTTTATTTTTTTGATTTTTTGATGATTTTTCAAAAAAATTATGATTTTTCAATGATTTTGATGTAGATTTGATGAATATTCAGTGATGAAATAATTTATCTCCTGATAATTGATGTAGAAAGTGCCCCAATATTCTTTTGAATTAATCTCCTAAAAATAAATTTAAATAATCCCACAAAAATCCCTCCTTAATAACAGGGTATAAAAGGTAAAAAGGGTCCTTGTCACTCTCATTTGTGCATTTTGACTTTTGAAATCTTTGTGAGAGAGCTATTTGTGCCACATGGACCGATATGTTGATTGCTTATCACACCCACCATTTTGAGCATGTACAACATCACCAGCGCCTAGCCACCTACAGACCTCTAGTATGTACCCTTGACTTCCCTCATTTTTTGTGCATTCCTTTTTTTTGCATTTTTTTCAAATTTTGCAATTTTTAAATTCTTTTAGCATGTTTAATCTTCGTTGTAGTGCTTCCATATGTTGTTTTAGTGCTTTGAAAGTTTTAGCACGTCATGCTTCTATTTTAGCGCTTAGGTTTAGTGTTTTAGCATTTTCAAACTTTAGCACATACTTACCCTATTTTAGTGCTTAGGTGTTATGAATTAGTGCTTTGGTAGTTTTAGCACTTAGGATATAAATTTTAGAGCTTCAGATGACTGTTTTAGTGCTTTGAATATTTTAGCATTGTGACCCAATGTTTTAGCACATTAAATTAATAAAATAATGCTTTGGTAGTTTTGATGCTTTGACTGCCTATAATAGCGCTTTTGACCAATTAAATGGTGCATGTCATGATTTGGTGCTTTGAATGCCTGTTTTAGCACATTCATGTTAATTTGATGAAGTTTGTCAAATGTGTCCTTGATTTTGTTAATTTTTGATCATGTCAGTCGTTGGTTTGATATGATTGATTATGTTGATCAAATAAATGATGTTCGACCTCATGATAGGTGAGGTTTGATGTTTGATTGATGATAATTATCCTCATGATAGGTGAGGAATAATTATAGTTTGATTGATGTACCTCATGATAAGCGAGGTTGATTTGATGCATTGATGATTGACCTCATGATAGTTGAGGTTCAATGATATTTGATGATTTGACCTCATGATAGGTGAGGTTCAAATGATTTTTTCTCATGAGATTTGATCAATAATTCTCACCAAGAGCTGATTAGTTTTGATAGGATATTTTGATGTTTTGATGATTGACATGGAATATTGAATTTGATATTTTCATGATAATAGGAGCAGTTGGAGAACCTTCAGGTTCGAAAGTGATTCCCATGGAAATTTGATTTTATACCATAGTTAGTACAACCTGCTACAATAGTCATTGTTCGATGTGGATTTTCTTCTTTATTATACATGCTCTAGATTAGGATTAATCAGGGTCTGTTAACAACATTAGCTGAAAGATGGCATAGTGAGCATAACACCTTTCACCTTCCTACCGGTGAGATGGCAATCGCCCTAGAAAATGTTTGGAGGATCTTGCAGATACCGATTGTGGGTGACTTGTTGTATATGATTCATTAGAATAGGGCATAACTGATGCTCTTCGGAGGGTGTTTCAGGATGATCAGATTACTAGAGAGTGGATTCTCTGGTGTGAGATAGTCGATGCATATTCCACTTTTCCCATAGTGCTTGCTGGATTTATCAGAGAATTCCTTTGTCCTGATCACAAGTCAAAGGGATTCTCTATTGGTTGGGGCCGAGTACTTGAGAGTATGGTCATTCATGGGACCACATTTTCTTAGGGCATGTGCATGTTTTCCCACTTATATCATGATTTACATTCAACTATGTATCTTAGAGGTCAAAGTTTATCTTTCGGTGTCACCTTGCTTTAGGTATGGGCATGGGAGCACATAGTTGTCACACGTCCAATGCTAGTGAGACAGAGACCACCTATGAGACCATATGTGTTCAGATATGTTAGTTGCCTTACTCAGTCCAGACTAGGTAAGTTAGAGTATTGGAGGAGAGTGATTTTTGATATTGAGTCTATGGCATGGCATCCCTACCTTGACTGTGAGCATTGGGACGGGGATGATATTTAGGTGCCTTTTATCTGTCAATCGATGATTTTGATTGGTTGGACTCATTGGGTTCTAGAGAAATTTATGATTAGAAAAGTGTATAGACAGTATGGCATGGTTCAGAGTATGCCCCAGGTTGTTTCCCATTATGCCCATCGTTAGTTAGATTCTGCAGATTGGGGGTATGGTTTGTCATACGATGTTGTTGTTCAGGAGTTCTAGTCTTTGCATCCATTTGAGTGAGACATCCATCCAGACATTGTGGAGCCACCGGTTACAATAGACTATGCTAAGCATTTGGCTTTGCATCCTTTTCCACATCTTACCATTCCAAATGAGCTTGTCCCATTACCCGCAGAGGAGGACATTGCTATTGCACATGGTCATAGGCGGAGAAGAGAGGAGGTTGAGAAGGAGGATGTGGATGTAAGTGTTGTTGGTGAGGAGGATGTTGTTGTTGCACATGGTCATAGGTGGAGGAGAGAGGAGGTTGAGGTGGAGGATGTGGATGTCAGTGTTGTTGGTGAGGAGGATGCTGGGTTGGAGGAGGATGTTGGAGAGGAGAGCAACAGAGATGAGAGTAGTGGTGATGACTATAGATTTGACAGTGGAGAGGTTGCAGGTGGTTCAGGTCCTACCTTAGATTTTTTGGAGGAGACAGTGCCTTGTAAGAGGCAATCCGTGAGGGATGTTTCAGAGCAGCTATAGATAGCGGACCTTCAGGTGCAGTTAGAGACTATTTAGAAGTATCTTTTTCAGGCACAGGGTTTATTAGAGCAGACTCAGGCTCAGATGCAGTCATAGGCCTAGTCACATGTAGATGCTCTAGCATCAGTTCAAGCTCAGTTAGCCACAACACAGACATAGATTGCAACATTGACAACTGAGAGAGATGTTGCTAGGTAGACTGTAGGGGCAAACCGGGCTTAGATTGTATCCTTGACAACCGAGAGGGATGCCGCTAGGTTTTTAGCAGAGGGTGTTGAAGCCACAGCTTAGAGATTACAAAGAATGGTAGATGGTACATCCCTAGCTGATTACATGCAAGAGGTTGCTTGTATTGGTGGGGAGGTGGAGTGCTACAGAGGTAGAT
This sequence comes from Sequoia sempervirens, assembly GCA_007258455.2. NCBI lineage: Eukaryota > Viridiplantae > Streptophyta > Pinopsida > Cupressales > Cupressaceae > Sequoia > Sequoia sempervirens. The sequence continues at coordinate 1,252 of VDFB02103203.1, read as the reverse complement.
ATTACAATATCGTCCCTTCAGAGTAGAGAGTGAGCTACCGGTAGTCTCGATCTGGTAGGACTCGTACTAGGACCGTCAGTGTAGGTGTGACACAACCTATGTTGAGAGATCCTAGAGATCTTGGTACATCTGGTGGTGGTCGAGGGATCCATCCTGCTATGCTTGCACTGAATGGAGCCAACAATACTTAGATATTCATGTGATTTCCCTTTTGTATTCAAGATGATGATGTACATTCTGATTACAACCATTTTTTGATGATATCTCTCTCTTTATTTTAGGCATCATTTTATACTTGACATTTATGATTTTTGAGATCTATATGATATGCAGTGGACTCTTTGATCCATATGTGTTCTACATGATTTGTTGATGGATGCATTTACTTTCATGTTCTATATGCAATGTGATGATCCTATTGTTATGATGTTATGGATGCACTTTCTATCATGATGATATGCTATAATGTATGATGTTCTATTATGATGTGCCTAATGAATGTATGGATGCATGGTGTATGGATGTAATTTATACATAGATGTATGGATTTATGATGTATATGTATGATGATGTAACTATATGCATGACTATGGATATGATGTGTTTAAATGATATATGATATGCGATGTAAATGGGATGTGTGTATTTTTATTTTGATGGAAATGATGAATGATATATGATGTAATAAATAGATGGAAATTTTGTATGATAAATGATATGTTTAAATGATTGAATGTTATGTGATATGATTTGATGGATGAATGGAAAATGTGATGATAGAGATTTATCTTTGAGAATTTATTTATGCATTATGTGATATGGAAAATATGATATGATGAATGTAAAATGATTTGATTTAAATGCATGACTGATGAAATGATGATTAAATGCTTTTGAATGAATGAAAATGAATATGACGATGTAACTATATGATCATGATGATATTTTTGTAAATTTCAAGTATACTCAATCCATTATGATAAAAGATAATCATTAATTTGAATCCTTTACAAGTTTTGTAACAAACACTCTATAGATGCAAAATCTATAATGAATACAATCTAATGTTATCATGTAAATCTATATGAAAATATGGCATTTTAACAATACTTTTTGTGATTTGTATCATCATAGAGCTTTAAAAATGTTGAAAGTAAGTACAAGCATTAATGGTATAATGTAGACTGATGATGAACTATGTAATACTTCCATATTTTTGATATTTCAAGTGAACACAAGCATCGAGGTATAA